>CM052663.1:85751830-85768612 GCA_028533165.1 Leontopithecus rosalia
AATGAAATTATTAGCCAATTCAATCTTTGGTCTTTCCATCTGCTTGAATTCAGGTTTACAGTAGCAAAATTCTGCTACTCATCTGATGACAGATATCATTAACAGATGAGAGTGGGGGCAGGGGAGAGAGAGAGAGATACCGAGAGAGAGAGAGAGAGAGAGAGAGAGAGAGAGAGAGAGAGAGAGAGAGAGAGAGAGAGAGAAATATGTCCTCAACGTTAACTCTCTTTCACTAAATTTGCCCATAGAAACAATCAAGCTCTCAAAAACTTCCGATCAGTAAATGTATGGGGCAGATGTGCTGGCACATGGTAGGCGATCGATAAATATGTGTGCTGCATGAATTATTGAGCAAACATACAGAAAATGGAGAGGTCAAACGCAAAGACACTTTCCATACTTCTTTGACACTGGTTTTTAAGGACACAAGTGTTCTGTGAGCCACTGTCATCCCATGAGAAGGCAGCAAGTGCTGGGCGGGGACTGCAGGCTGGCAGGTGAGCCATGGGTGCAGAAGCTGGCCACACCGCCTGCCATTTGTGAAGTGGAGCTGCAGTTTTTACCTGTAAGACAGGATAATGCAACCGCCCCAGGAGCCAGGTTGCTAACAAGGGTGACACGGCCCAGGGCAGCACCAGCCCAGGGTGGCGGCTGGGAAGCGGCAGCTCTGACACGAGCAGGGTGCCCCTGTGTGTCCAGTACAATGAGGCCCTGTGATGAGTGGGGAGGGCTCAATCTCTGTGAAGCATGGGGATGCAGAGGTCAAAATCCCAACCATCTGAGGGCTCTGGCTTGTATCTGAGCCTACAGCGAGATCATTCAGGAGAAAGAATAGTCTCCTGCCCCTTCCTCCACTGGTGCTGCTGGTGTGGAGCTGGGGCTGCATCTGACCCATCCAGGACCACCCTGCTCTGCACAGGGCTCCTGGCCAGAAGCTGAATCTCCGAGACCCCGACTAAAAGCTGTCTCCCGCCTCACATGGAGCCTTTCCAACCCTCAGCCTATCAGACAGACTCAGTCACTATCAGAGACCCAACAGAAAAATAGAAAGATTATCAGAAAGATCCAAGACGCAGCACAAATGCCAGGAGATGAGGGCCAGGGTCCCTCCCTTCCCAGCCTGACAGTGGAGGGGTTGTCTGTGGAGCTTTCTCCTTTGAAGTCTGAGACTTGCGGGGTAAGCACTTCGCCTGCAAATCTCCGTGCATTGGTCCCTGGCTCCACCCCTCACTGGCTGGGACTCAGTTTTCTCCATGGGAGCCACAGTGCTGGTCAGGGAGACACGGAGGAGATGAATGGGATGACGAGTGCGTGCCTGGCCAGCGGGAATCAGCCTGACTTGCTTCCCTGCTACAGCATTCGGCTCGTTAGTCAGGAAGAACTGGCTGGACTCTGACTTTATGCTGGGCTCTGTGGGGAATGCAAGGGAAAGACAACTCCCATCATCCCCACTGTTTGACTTCTCTCTGCACCAGAGATGAACGCCCGTCACTTCACAACCGACTGTCCCTGCTCAATCTGTGAGTCCCCACATACTCTATTTTTCACATCTGGTTCAAAAACTTTCTATCTACATGTAAAGTGTTTATTTCGTCACAAACTCCTTGGAGACAGTGGGTCTACCAGGCCCAAAGTCCCTTTAGCTTGAACAAACGAACTGGCCTCAGGTTCTGGAACCTAAGCTGTGTGTAGAGTGAGAACTCTTTTGGAGTCTGGGAGGCCATCTGGAAGGACCCCAGATCACACGACGGAGCAATGTGAGCACCCCCGTATCTGCAGAATGTGTGCATGACTGAGATCATTGACAGCCATTCCCATCAGAACTGCCTCTTCCTGGAGACAGGCTCTCACGCCTCAGTATTTTGGGGCTATTTCTTACCTCTGTTCCTTTGATAAACTTCTATCCACTCTTAGCAGCCACTCAAATATCATGCCCTCTAAGAAGCCTTCCTTGAATGCCCCCAGTGGCTTCTGAACCTGCAGCACTCGGCAGGGGGCTCTGTCCTGGCTCCCGGGCAGCGTTTAATTCCCAGAGGACACGTCCATTTCCTACCAGACAAACAACTGCATTGAGACCTTGTCTTTGCATCTCAACCTCTTAAATGCCTTGCAAAACACCTGACTCAAAAGTAGGTGCTCTCCAGAGATTGTTGGACTAGCAAGTGAGGGACCCTGGGCTTCTCCAGAGCACTCGGTCAGCCAACAGAGCATCTGCGAGGAGGCAGGCGCGGATCTGAAGCTCAGAGCAGGCTACTTGGTGCTATAGCACAATCCTGCTGAAAACTCTCTCCGACTTTTCAAAATGGCGTCTTCATGCCTCGGTAAGCTGTACAATCCGATTTCAGTTTCTCAGACAATTGCACTCGTGTTTTCAGCTGTCAGTCTGCGAACCCCCGAGCCCGGCACTGATAGGTGGCCATTAGAACCTGTCACTAACATGAATATCAACACTGGCAAGAAGCATGTGATCCAAAGGCATGAGCACCACTGGCTCCAAAAGGACCTTTCCTCAACCCCAATCAATACTGCGTTGCGTAGGGCCTTTGACGCATTAAGAGGTCAAGGAAATGCCAGTCCTTTGGTCCACCTCTCCTTGCCACAGCATTTCTGAGCGATCTGCGGTGAAAATTCAATAGCTAAGACACTCACGGGTCTCTCTTAGAGGTCGGAACCCTGAGTGAAGGCGCCCCCAGGCCCAGGTGGCCCCAGGAAAAGGATATGATTCTCCAGCAGATGCCCAGCTTGCTGTGGATCTCCAGGCCTCGGGCTTCCCGCCGCTCTTCCTCCAGCTGCTTGGGATTTGCAAATTGTGCCTTCTCCCCAGGGGACTCCGGGAAACTCTCAAAGTTGAACTTGTCCACTTGAATAGCCATCCTACGAGAAAGGGGAAAACACAGCAGAGAATTCATCAGGAGGGCAATTTCTGCTGGCTGTTGGAGAATCAGCATATGCCAGCGTGAGACACTATAATGAATCATTATCGTTAGTAATTCATAACGGATTCATTCCAAGAAAATGAAATAATAGACTCCCAAGGTGGCCCTGACTTCAGAACTGGTTCAACACACAATTTGGAGCTGAAGACACAGTCATTGCTTCAAACCTCTGGGAAGACCTGTGTTACCCCAGACAAAAATTTCAATTCCATAACACAGCAAGGCAGACAAGAACCAGTGTGCCACAGATAGTGAGCTGGATGGCAATTTAAACTCCTGTGCAGTCACGGACAACGTGACAATTATTTAACCCTGGGGACCCATCAGCCCACTGGGAACTCCCAGTTTATCCTGAGTGCTACGTGCCTCCTCCCACCTGCCTTTCCTTCTCCAGCCAGGAGGGGTACCCCTCCCACACACCCCCACCAGCTCCCATTTGGAACGGTTGTATTTACCTAATGTCTGTACCCCCCACTGTATCTAGGAAATGACTGGCCTCCTTTTGATTTTATAGGTTCATAGGCAGAAGGGACTTGCCTTGTCTCAGATGAGACTTTGGACTGTGGACTTCTGAGTTAATACTGAAATGAGTTAAGACTTTGGGAGACTGTTGGAAAGGCATGATTTGTTTTGAAATGTGAAGATATGAGATTTGGGAGGGGCTGGGGTGGAATGATATGGTGTGTCACTGTGTCCCCATCCAAATCTCATCTTGAATTGTCCTCCCGTAATTCCCATGTGTTGTGGGAGGGAGCTGGTGGGAGATAATGAAGCATGGAGGTAGCTTCCCCCATACTGTTCTTGTGGTAGTGAATGAGTCTCAGGAGATCTGTGGTTTTATCAGGGGTTTCCACTTTGCATCTTCCTCATTCTCTCTGCTGCTGCCATCCACGTAAGACAGGACTTGCTCCTCACCTTCTGCCATGACTGTGAGGCTCCCCTAGCCACGCGGAACTGTAAGTCCAATTAAACCTCTTTCTTTTGTAAACTGCCCAGTCTCAGGTATGTCTTTATCAGCAGCATGAAAACAAACTAATATAATGACTGATGGTTCATCAGTCAATGGATAAGAGTAGACGTTTTAGGCTGGGCGCTGTAGCTCACACCTGTAATCCCAGCACTTTGGGAGGCCAAGGCCCGCGGATCACTTGAGATTAGGAGTTCAAGACCAGCCTGGCCAAAGTGGTAAAACCCCATCTGTACCAAAAACACAAAAATAAGCCAGGCATGGTGGTACAGGCCTGTAGTCCCAGCTACTCAGGAGGCTGAGTCAGGAGAACTGCCTGAGCCCTGGAGGTGGAGGTTATAGTGAGCCGAGATTGTGCCACTGCACTCTAACCTAGGTGGCAGAGTGAGACTCTGTTCCAGACAAACAAACAAACAAACAAACAAACAAAAAAGCACTTTGTATTATCACATAAGACTGTGCTGCAGCAGAAATATTGAGCAAAACCATGCTCTAATTGGCCTCTGTGGCTTCTCCCTTAAACAAGCAGGAAATAGAGGACTTGCTGTTAAGGGATATAAAGACAAGATTAAGTCCAAAGAAGAAGTCTCTGTCTCCAAGACAGCTTGGGAAAGAACTACTGCAGTGTCAATAAATCTATAGCATTTGGCATGAGGCATGGCACGTGGGGCTGGGCCACAGAAGAGCTGGAGACGCTCCCTGTAAGCAGTGGACAGTGCTTTTGTTGCAAAACATGATTTTTAAAAATCCCTTTTACTATATTCTTTTCTGGCTAGGTAGATAGGTTATTGTTAAAGAGCTGGAAGACAGAAAAAAAGCATACAAAAGGAAAGCATTCAAATATTACACTCTGTTAATATCTTTATAGCCTTTTCCCTATTTATTTATATTTAACACAGTTTAAAATCACTACATATATATGTATAAATCATGATGTATTATATACACAAAGAAACACATCCACACAGTTTGAAGTCTTGTTTGATTCTCTTAACACGCTATGAACATTTTTCCATCATTAAAAATTAGTCTGCAAAATATTCTATCACATGGTTGTATCACAGCCTATAGAACAACTCTCTTATTTTTTGGACTCTCAGCTCTTTTCCATGTTTTAAAAAATTACTATCGTAGAAAAAGGCCTGACAAACATCTGTGTGCTGAGTGTTTCTGCCTGCACTTATGACTGACTCTCAGACCTGTTTCTAGAAGTGGAGCTACTGATTGGAGGGTGTGAGATGTTTCAGGTCCAGATGCCGAGTCTTCCAGAAGCTCATCCCCGAGCAGCGTGGGCAGGCCTGTCTCTCTTTGCACCACTGCCAATACTGGTGATGACTGGTTTTTAATCTTTGCTAGTAACAGGCAAAATGCTACCTCACTGATGTTTTAATGTGCAGGTCTGAATTACCCGAGGTTGAACATTTTCTTTCTTCCCTTGTGAGTAACCTACCTGTGCAGCGAGAGCTTCTCATTTCCACCCAGCAAAAAGCTCTTCTTATTTCCCCACCTCAAAGGCAGATTGAAGCAAACTAGTGCTCTCTTCAAACAAAGGTCAGAATATTTCCCAAGTTTCACTAAAAAGGCCGACTTAAGTTCACTGCTTGAGAATCCAAAAGGAACTAATAACTTTCACCTTTCAGTTGGGTTTGACAACAGTTCCCAGCACCAGGTTCTCTTCCTGTTGATCACAGAAGGGAGAAACAGCCAGCAGGCAGCTCCCTGGGTCAGAGCACACACTGGATGCTGCAGCCACTGGAACTGTGTTTGTGTGATCATCTGGGGGTATCTTTCAATCAATTTCTGGTTAGTGATCACTATACTGTATTACCCTCCAACCTTAACAAAACTGTAGCCAACATCCCCATAAAACAGAAAAGGGAAGAAAAACAAAGCGTAAAGAGCACTTGCTGTGTGCCAAGCCCGTTCCTGGGTGTTCCGTGTGTATGTTCATGTTTTCAACCTACAGCCAGCCCAGGGAAGGCCGTGACCTGCTCCGTGTTACAGATGACGGGCTGCAGCTCTGGGCACCCAAGCCATCTGGCCCAACACGATGGAGCTAGCAAGCCTCACTCAGAGCCTGTGTCGCAGACTCTGTCCTCTCTGTTTTGTCTTGACCTTTACCCGGCTCTGCTTTGCTTAGGCAGGACACCTAAAGAGAGACCATTTCTTGTTCATGCAGTTTGCAGAGTGGCATGGGACAGAGACCGCGCAGCTGCCAAGCCTGCCCACAACAGGCCTGCCGTCTGTGTTCATGGCCAGCCCCTTCCCACAGTTATAATCACCCTCTCCTCTGCAGGCCTGGGACGGACCCAAAATCCCAAAGGTAACATTCCTCTTCCTACAGTGACAAGACCGGGGTACCAAGAAACTGAGTGACTCACCTAAGGTCACCCAGCTGCAAGTCCTATTGCCAGAATTCCAAGAGCCAAGGATGATTCCTCCAAACCACAGAGGAGCTCTGCCTAATGCCTGCACCCTTCTATCCACGTGCTCCCAGGCACAGCCCCTAAACCGGAGCCCTCTCCTCCTGACTCCTCCCATCAGGAAGGAACGGCAGCCCCATGACTGTTAACCCGAAAACTGCAAGAGGCTTTCCCACGGAGGAGTCCTCACATCTGAGTTCACCCCTGCCAGAAGACTCGGCCGGCACTGTGTGTGACAGCTGCAAGGGCTGCACCATGGAAGGCAAGAGCGCCTGGCCGGCTGCCTGGGTAGGAGACCTTGCTCTAAATTCAATGGCAGCATCACCAGGACTTCGAATGAGGGCCAAGGCCATCGGGTTTGAGGCTGGTCACTCCTGTGGAGAGCAGGGCACCCGATGACAATGGGTGGCTGGAGAGATGCGGACAGAATATCTACCCCACAGGGAGTGCCAGAGGGCATGGGGGGGCTGGCACTTGGCTGAGAGGCTCATGGGTAGACGACCGGCAGGCAGGGACACTGGGTGTTGGAAGGTAAGGAAGAAACCCAGGGCCACCGAGGGGCATGAAGGTGAGACCACCTATTGCAGTCGACTTCCAGAGGGGAGATGCAGAAGGCATGGATGTGTGGCTGGTGGTGGCCTGTCCATCAAGGTGGGCACTGGGGTGGCAGCACAGCAGAAGATGGCATCAGGCTTCAGAGCCCCACACCTGGGCTGGATGCCCAGCTAGGATTGGGGGTGACTTTGGGGTAAGGCCTGGTGCTTCCCTGATCGTCTCTGTGGAATGCAGTCAGCACTACTCATGCCTAATAGCTAGGAGGATTTGCATGTTCTTACTCAGCTCCAGCAACAGGCTCTCCCATCACCAGCCCACACTTCATGATCAGCTGAGTGCCTTGACGGCTCCGTAATGACTTTCTCGATGAGCAAGTCACTTTCCAGACCAAGAACAAAGCAGTGAAGCCTTGACGCCACATGCATGCCACCCTCCTCACCACTTGCCCCCCTGCAGCCTCAGAAGCCTGCCCACCTGCAGTTGTGACTCACACATGGCGGTACATCCCTCCTTGTCCTGGGTTTAAGCTTAAACACACGAGTGAGGTCTTACGTTGGGGTGAGTAACATGTATCAGAGAATATTCATGCAATATCCCATCAGAAAGTGTCCAAAAAGTGATTTGGAACATGGCTGATGCTCTGGCAAGTCACAGCAACATGGCGGGAAAGCATTATCTTTGGAAACCGTGTGGAAAAGGTGAGTGAGGAAATCTGCGCAGAACTGATGGCGAGGGTGCCTGCCTCCTCTGCAGTGGGTGTTGGTGGGAGTGGCCTTTTGGGGCGGGTGGGGGGACTCCCGGAGGGTAGCAGTGCCAGGCCTTGCCCAGGAGTCTGCATAGCACAGTAACAGCTCTTTGAGTGACTTTATTTTGCTATAGTGGGCTTGCTGTGATTGTTTTGATTCTTTTTTTTTTTTTTGGAGACAGAGTCTTACTCTGTCACCCAGGCTGGAGTGCAGTGGCACAATCTTGGCTCACTGCAACTTCCAACTACCAGGTTCAAGCAATTCTCATGCCTCAGCCTCCCAAGTAGCTGGGATTACAGGCTCCTGCCACCACACCCAGCTACTTTTGTATTTTTAGTAGAGACACCGTGTTGCCCAGGCTGATCTCAAACTCCTGACTTCATGTGATCCTCCTACCTCGGCCTCCCAAAGAGCTGGGATTACAGGCATGAGCCACCGTGCCCACCCTCATTTCTGTTGTTAATAAAGTAAGGGCTTTGTGATGAGGACAAGGCGTATTACCCACTGTTCGTGTCTGACCAAGATAAGAATCTGGGTCTGGGCTCCCAGTTCAGTACTCCCTGCAGAAAAGGAGGGCTTTTGCAGGGAACATCAGGACAGAGACAACTTCCCTGAATGGGCAGAGGGGACAAGAGGCCAGTCCTTGCCACAGCTCTCTGCTAACGCAGAGAGCAATCTTTGGTCCTGGGCTGGGAACTCTGTGAGGGAAGGGCTGCCTGAGACACCCACTCTTCCACACGAGATGTAACTTCTCTACACCCAAACTTCCTTTTGGAAAATGAGATGCGTTCTAGCAGGGTCACTGGCCGTCCTGTGAGGACGGGGCTGGTGTATGGAAATGCTCTCTAGAGATTCGTTAAAGGGAACAGACTCGAATCCCAGAAGGAGGAAAGGACCAGGCCCACACAAATCAAGGCAGGACTTCTGCCGAGCTTATATTTAGGTTGGTACAATGACTTTTGAACAGACCTATAAAACACACAGTCAAATTCCAGCTCTTCTGGGAGGCTTGTCCGACTACATAAACCCCTCAGGACATTTTCCTCCTTGGAGAGTCACATTTGCTCACAATTTTAAAGTTCCTCACAATGTGCAAAATGGTGTGGCTTAGTTTTTTAAGTCTGACTGAGACTGAGAAAACCCATTTTGTAAGATTTTGTGTAAAGATGGTGGATCCGAACGGTCAGCGAAGTATCTGGTATATAAATAGGACTCTATAAATAGCGGCTGCTGTCATGATTCTGAATCCCGAGTTACAGATGAAGAGACGAAGGTGCTGAGGAGCTAAGGAGACAACCTGGGGTTGCAAAGTGAAAACGTAAGGTTGTGGAGGGGCTGCATTTCAAATACCAGGTGCAAGGAAGGCCTGGTCTTCCACCCACGCCTCGGAACGCAGCACTCCGCGGCCTCCCAGGCAGATGCGCTCTACTACCACTTGATTCTGTTCATCTCTGAAGGCAGAGTTAAATAAAATTAATACTATTACTGAACGCCAATTTTCATGTTTAATTTTACGGCCAAATGTGACAATAATAGTCAAGAGTTGGCACTATAAAAAGGTGCTGTGATTTTTGAAGAACATAAAAAAGTGGTGGTTTTTAAAATACCATATCATATGATTCAGTCTTTGAACAGCTGATAACCTCACCAGGGAAGTCATAATGATGACATTTAAATACAAATCAAGGAGTTGGATTTCAGAGGACTATCCACATATAATTAAATTGAACTTTCATTGAGAGATAATTGTTAGTTATAAGGCCAGTTTTCTAAATGTATGTGGTACCTCGTAAGGGAATCTGTTGCCTGCGCGGAATGCCAGCCTATGCTTTGGTTCGTAAGGAAGTGGGAGGGAGGCAGCCATCTTCTGGACTCGTCTGTCCTGAATGAGAAGGGATGTTGAGCAGAAAGGGAAATGGCATGAACAGTGACATCTACATCACGTCCAAGGAGAGACCTGTTTTCTCCTTTAGCCTCCTAGATCAATTATGGTAGAAAAGAGAGACGACTCCTTATTATTATTTTTAAGTGAAGGGGAAAGACAAGCTGTATTCTTTTTTTTAATTACATTTTAGGTTTTGGGGTACATGAGAAGAACATGCAAGACTGTTGCATAGGTACACACACGGCAGTGTGATTTGCTGCCTTCCTCCCCATCACCTATATCTGGCATTTCTCCCCATGCTATCTCTCCCCAACTCCCCACCCCCAACTGTCCCTCCCCTATTCTCCCCAACAGACTCCAGTAAGTGATGCTCCCCTTCCTGTGTCCAGGTGTTCTCATTGTTCAACACCCGCCTATGAGTGAGAACATGAGGTGTTTGATTTTCTGTTTTGGTGTCAGTTTGCTGAGAATGATGGCTTCCAGGTTCATCCATGTCCCTACAAAGGCTGCATAGTATTCCATGGAGTATATGTGCCATATTTTCCCTGTCCAGTCTATCATTGATAGGCATTTGAGTTGGTTCCAGGTCTTTGCTATTGTAAACTGTGCTGCAGTGAACATTCATGTGCATGTGTCTTTACAACAGAACAATTTATAATCCTTTGGGTATATACTCAGTAATGGGATTACTGGGTCAAATGGAATTTCTATTTCTAGGTCCTTGAGGAATCGCCACACTGTCTTCCACAATGGTTGAACTAGTTTATACTCCCACCAACAGTGTAAAAGTATTCCTATTTTTCCACATCCTCTCCAGCATCTGCTGTCTCCAGATTTTTTAATGATGGCCATTCTGACTGACATGAGATGGTATCTCAATGTAGTTTTGATTTGCATTTCTCTAATGACCAGTGATGATGAGCATTTTTTCATATGTTTTTTGGCCTCATGTATGTGTCTGTTTTTTAAAGTGTCTGTTCATATCCTTCGCCCATTTTTGAATGGGCTTGTTTGCTTTCTTCAACAAGCTGTATTCTGAAAGTCGAATCTCTAGGTGATCCAATCACTGCACCTTGGGGGATCCACCAACACCGAAGCCATGGTGCCCTCATCCCCTGGACCCACTGTGGGCCTGTCCTGCTGCCAAGCAACAGGCTCTGTGGCTACCACCTCCATCCTTGCAGCAGCCCTGGGAGGGAGCAGTCTGCTCATTACAGAAAGTAAGGTCACTTGCCCAGGGCCACAGAGATGGCAAATAGGAGACAGAGAATTCCAAACCAGGCTTGCAGGAGCCAGGAACCTGTGGTAAGCATTGACTGGAAGGGTCCAGAGAGCTGCCCCCATCATCTGAACTCGGACACGCACACACTGACAGGTGCTTGGAGATAATACTGCTCATTGTTCACAAGCAGCCCAGGGCTCCCACAGCCAGCTGTGGCCTGTGCGGTGAGGGGGCTGAGAGCTCTGCCAGGGGTCCGTGTGGCAAATAAACAAGCTGTGGCCTGGGACCAGGCAGTCTGAGGTCCAGTCTCTGCTCCAGGCAGGGCTAGAAAAAGCACTCGACAGGAGAAACCTGAGGAGATGCAAGCTCAAGACAGGTCCTTGCACTCCGTCAATCTGTGAGTCTGACTCGGAGGTCCTCGCACTACTTCAATCTGAGTCTGTGACTCGGAGGTCCTCGCACTCCTTCAATCTGTGAGTCTGTGACTCGGAGGTCCTCGCACTCCTTCAGTCTGTGAGTCTATGATTCGGAGGTCCTCGCACTCCTTCAATCTGTGAGTCTGACTCGGAGGTCCTCGCACTCCTTCAATCTGAGTCTGTGACTCGGAGGTCCTCGCACTCCGTCAATCTGTGAGTCTGTGACTCGGAGGTCCTCACACTCCGTCAATCTGTGAGTCTATGATTCGGAGGTCCTCGCACTCCCTCAATCTGTGAGTCTGTGACTCGGAGGTCCTCGCACTCCTTCAGAGTCTGTGACTCGGAGGTCCTCACACTCCTTCAATCTGAGTCTGTGACTCGGAGGTCCTCGCACTCCGTAAATCTGTGAGTCTGTGACTCGGAGGTCCTCGCACTCCTTCAATCTGAGTCTGTGACTCAGAGGCAGCTCGTTTTTCCCAATCCTGAGCTCCTCACTAAACTGGAGGCTGCATGAGGCCCATCATTTCTTCAGTTTGGATTCTGTGAGTTCAGAGGAGGCCAAGGGTAGCTTCTCCAAAGAGGGATGCTGTGCTCTGAGCACTCTGCCCCTCAATCCATCAGCCTGGCTGGTCTCCTAGGGGAGGAAACCTGCAAAGAGCCCCTACCCTGCACTGGGAAAGCCCCAAATACATAGCATCTCTTTTTATGCTTACGGAGATCCTGCATCACTACCTTCAGGTCACAGAGGGGTACACTGATTTCATAAGAGTGGAAATTACCTGCCAGTCACCAGAGCATAAGCAAGACAGCCAGAGCAAGGGGCTTTCCCACCATGGAGCCAGCTCCCCTCATCCTTTAGGACTCAGCCAGACACCACCTTCCCAGAGCAGTGCTGTTCTCAGTTCGGAAGTGCCCTCCAAACCAGCCAGCACTGATGGAAAGCACAGCCCCTTGGCTTGCACTTCTTCGGCTGACCATGTTTAAAGACCCTTAAGTATTGTTTTCTTCAGTGCAGAAAACAGTGCTCTAGAAAATGAGATTCACCTAATGCCACTGGCTGCCAGCTACCCTCCCTCTCCAAAAGGCAGAATGCAGTGTAAGGCTTGGGCTCCTGCACCACAGGTCATTTTTAATTGATTTCCTTCTGCAGAGGCCTTCAGAGGAAGTAGCTTTTCCATCTTAACAAGGCTGCCTGGCCTACTGGGTCCAAACAGCCACAGGTCCAGGGAAAGCAGAGAGGAGCCAGAACCTGGGGCCTCATTCCTCACAGCCTCTGCGGCAGAGCTTGCGAGGGCAGGCCTGGGAGTCAGCAGCAGCACTCAGGTGCCCACCCCTGCTCTGACTCCCTGTGGCTCTGCCACCCCAGCTGGTGTCCCGGCTGCAGGACTGCGTTTGGGATGGGGCACTGAGCAGAGGAAAGGGCATGGGCTTGCAACAGCGCAGACTGGAGTGCAACCCTCTTCCCACCTGTTCACTCTGTGACCAGAGGCAAGTCACTTGAGTGTCCCTAGGCCTTGGTTTCTGATACCCAATGTTGATCTCCGGTATCGCAGTGTTAGTCAGAATTTGGGAGAATTGATTTGAACCATTTGTCACATGATTGGTGCTCAAAAAATTACAGCTATTATAATACTTTTGGGGGCAACTGAAATGTTTTAAAATGGACAATGGTGAGGGATGCACAACTCTGTGAATAAGCACAAATCATTGAGTGGTACACTTTCAATGGATGAACTGCCTGCTGTGTAGACCAAATCTCAATAAAGTTGTTAATAAAAAGTATGGCTATTAAAGGAGGTTATCATGATAAAGATCAAACGAGAGAGCTTTTATGAAGACACTTCGTGAAGGTATAAAACGCAAGATAAATGTGAGATCTGGGCATTATCTTCATCTGTCGACCTGTGTTCTTAAAAGACACTTCACTGAAGCTAGTATCAGGGTGTCTGCATCTCCACTGCCTCCTCGCCTCGGTTGTGTCAGAGCTGTTTTCTTCAATCTGGTGCCCCCATGCTACCAGCGTGTGGCCCCGAGCAGGTGCCGAGGACCCCACACCCAGGGAAGCAGGGGCTTGCGGGCCCAAGGCAGCGTGGTCACCATGCTCCCTCCTTTGACCCTCCGTGACCCGCCAAGACTCCAGGCGCAGCATGGCACTGCCCAGACCCTTCCACCAAGTGCTGGGAATCGTTCTAACACTCCTCCGGATTTGCTCTAAGGGTGGGTGTTTGGTTTGTCTCCAATGCTCCTCATAGAAAATGCTGAATATATTTGTATTAAGATTAAAATATCTATCAGGGTCTTTACCACTGGGGTAAGGTGGCTCGTGCCTGTAATCCTAGCACTTTGAGAGGCTAAGCTGAGCAGATCACTTGAGGTCAGGGGTTCGAGACCAGCCTGGCTGACATGGTGAAACCCTGTCTCTACTAAAAATACAAAAACAAGCCGGGCGTAGTGATGCATGCCTGTAATCCCAGCTACTCTGGAGGCTGAGGCAGGAGAATAACCTGAACTCAGAAGGCGGAAGTTGCAGTGAGACAAGATCATGCCACTGCACTCCAGCCTGGTCGATAGAGTGAAACTCTGACTCAAACAAAACAAAACAAAAAAAAGATTCTTTACCATTTTTCTGCTATTCATTTCAAGTCTGAAAGACCTGGTTTCTGGCTGGGCCTACTTCTAATCTGCTGTGCCCTTGGGCAAGTCACCCTGTCTGTCCCTGAGTCTCCCTCCTAGTCAGTAAAGGAGGCAACTGCTGCTTACAGTCGCAGCCAGGAGCCAGTGAGTGACCTAAGTGGGCCCAGGCAGGGCACATGCTGGGGCTCCAGCAGGGCTCACTCCCTCCTGCTTTCTGAATTGTAATCGAATATCAACGGTTTTGAAGTTTCTCTGCCTTAGATGACTGAGAACCAGAGTGTTTCCTCGCTTTTCCAAAGGGGCACGCTCAAAACCTGCTTCTACAGCAACTGCCTGGGCGCAGAAACTCGGTTAGGGCCCAGCAACACCTGCAGAGGCAGCTCTGACTGTTCCACATTTCCTTAAATGAAAAGCTGGTGCATTGACAGAACCTCAGCTCCTCAGTTCCTCTTAGGTTCTCCCGGAACACCTGGCTGAACTTGAGGAGAGAGGTCAGGAGTGGCAGCGTGATGCTCACAGTGCCTGCTTCGGCTCCCATCACACCTGCCGCAGATGTGGCCACATTCCACGCCTGCCCGGACAGTCTCTGAAGGTGCAGGTACTACAACTGGGAGGCCACCCTGCCAAGCAGGCGGGACCCTGGTGGCCCCCATCACACTCGCGTCATTTGGATCTTGCACGGCAGCTAGAGGACACCGGCCCCTCCTGTGAAACACAGGCTGATGGAACCACTCAGCTGGCGTCTCCTGAGACCCTGCAGTCTTACCGCACCATGCAACTCCTCCAGCTAATGTGCAAGGGCAGGCAGTCATAACATCATGGCACCAATAGGGTTGCTGCCCAGGGCCAGCTCTCAGGGCAGAAACTTGGGACAAATCACCCTGGGGTGGGCTTGGCAGTATGCAGAGAACAGCTGTCATCTTGCAGGCCCTAAGCTCAGTCCACTGGGACATAAAATGAATCAGAAACAAGCCCTTATCTGTCCAGGAGCTTTAGAAGCCCATGAGAGAGATGGCTAACAGAGGGCCAGACCTAGTTTGTGTAAGCTGTGGTAAGCACTATGATACAGAACCTTTAGCACGTTATAGGTGTACAGAAAGGAGCAAAGCGATCCTGTCTGAGAGGCTTCAGGATGAGCTGGAAAGAAGTTAGAAGACATGCAGTAGGGCAGCTGGCAGGTAGAGGGCTGCAGTGGAGAAGGGTCATCCCAGAGGCAGGGAGCACGACTTGCCAAGAGGCAGGTGTACTAGCATGTGCAGGCTAGCCAGGGACCCTGGATGATCATCTGAGTGGCAGAGGGACCTGGGGAGGAACAAAGCTGAGAGGTAAGCAGGGGTCAGATGAGAAAGGGCTATGGCTGCATTCAGGTGCACACTTGCCCTCCGCTGCCACATCTGGGAGTGCACACACCTGCTCCCACCCCACCACCCCCATCTGGTGCATCCAGAAGCACACACCTGTCCCCCACTGCCACATCTGGGAATGTGCACACCTCAGCTCCCGCCCCCACATCCAGGAGCATGCACACCTGTCCCCACTCCCCGCCCCCCAGGTGCCAGATCCAGGAGCCTGCACACCTCACCCATCCCCGCCGCATCTAGGAGCAAGCACACCTGCCCCTCCCTGCTTTTGTGGATGGTTAAACAGATGAGTAGGGAAGCCCACATGGAAATAAACCTCAAAGGCTATTGTTCAAAAGAGAAGAAATCAAGCAAGGTAGCACTGAAAAGAAACAACAGAAGAAAGTAAAGAACATAAACTGTAGCTGGTGAGAATATGCACTGTTTGAAGCAATCATATATGTGAACTCATTTATTTTCATTTCCTTCCAAGGTTAATCCTTGAAATGGGTTTTATCTTCACAAAGCAGATGAGAAAACCAAGGCTCCAGCAATGAAGCGACTGCCAGGAGTCAGGTCTACGTGGACACACACAACGTATCATTCCCCGGGGACTCCAGAGAGGCCTGGCTGGCAGTGAGCATGGGGGCAGCCTCCATAGGAGAGCAGGTGAGGCATGGCTTCATTCCCCATTCCCGGCGAGACACTTTAGCCCAGGACCCAGATCTCAGGTTCCCAAAGAAAAGTGCATCTTCCTGACTTCCTCACACCGAGGCAGGCGAGAAGGGAAGCATGGGTCCAAATCCACCCTGCGGACACCGGACAGGGTTGGGACATGAAGCTCAGGCCCAGATTGCTGAAGGCAGAGAGAAAAAGAATGTGGAACCTCTCTGGCCACTTTTTCCTGATATGTCACTAAAGCAAGCAAGAGAAATTCACAGGAGTGTTTTTGGCACCTGGATTTCAGAAACACTGTGGCAGCCTCCCTCATCAGGCTCATCAGAACATCAGAAACCAAAGAACCAGCAGAGTCAAACCCTACAACAGCCTTTGTAGGACAGCTACAGATGGGCCAGACCGGTAAGCCAGCTAAAACACAGCAGGAGGGTCCTGGGAAGCCGACCGCTCAGGAGGTGAATGAAAATCTACTGAAGGACACCGTGCCTGGGGCATCTAGCCTCTGTGGAGATAAATATCATCACCGCCCCTGAAGTGAAGCTGAACTGATAAAAGATGACCACGTTTCATCAATATTTTTCAACAAATCTTTCCGTGCTAGGATTTCTCTTCCTTCCACAGGATGCCTGCCTACCTCAGTGTGGCCCCGTGACAACACGCCATGAGGGTGCAGGAGACCTGTAAAATGCCATGCCAGGGGTTTCTTCTGGCGCCTCACCTTAGCACATGAGAGCTGCACGGGCCTCTGACATCTCCCTGCCTCTGTGGCCGGCACTGCTCACATTGGTGTCCCCCCCACACTCACGTTTCACTCAACACTTCCAAGTTTCAGCCCCACCTCCCCCTGGCTAACCTCCTCTCAGCCCCACCTCCACCTGGCTAACCTCCTCTCAGCCCCACCTCCACCTGGCTAACCTCCTCTCAGCCCCACCTCCCCCTGGCTAACCTCCTCTCAGCCCCACCTCCACCTGGCTAACCTC
>CM052663.1:85769112-85822578 GCA_028533165.1 Leontopithecus rosalia
TTCCTTCCTGGGAACCCCAGGGCACCGCACAGTCTGTTTATAGTGTTCTCCAGGTCCTGTCTCATTCTTTTGTGGGTGCATTTTTATCTCTAGGAAACCACAGGCATCTGGAGAGGAAGAATGCATCACACTCTGTTGATTCTCCACCATTCCTATGACAACACCTTGCGAGCAGCAAGCCCTTCGGTGTTGCGTGCGTGGGTGCGGGAGGATGCCCTGCAAACCCATGGCAATCCCATCTTGTGGAAAACCTATGACTAGTAAATGCTTAATGAATTAGGGAATCATCATTAGCTCTATTTGTTTAAAATAAAGAAGCCATTCTCTTAAAATTAAACAAGCTTCTAAATTTTAGGTTTTACATACTTTTCTGTCACTTCCCTGACAAAGTCACACAGGTAGGAACCACCCCCGTCACATTTCAAACGAGGATGCCTCTGAAGTCTTACAAAGCACAGCACAGAGTGGATGATCAATACATGAATCTACTGTAAGCTTGGAGTCACCAGGAGAATATGTAAAGTCTGATATATTTGAGTGGAGACAAGATGCCTTGAAATAACTTTGGTGCAATGCTGTTCTCAAACACAGCTTGGTCCCAGGCTTACAATTAAAATCAACTTCCTTGTGCTTTGGGCAGCCTCTGTTCTTGGCCTTGGTTTTCTCTCCACAGAGTCACCATGCTGCCTGCTTCTTCTTCCTGAGCTACAGGGTTCCACGGTCTTCCAGAAGAATAGCACTGTCCGCTTCTGAAACCATGCTTCTGCACACACCCTGCTACTTCAAGAACCATGGCTCCATGCACCTGATGCATAGGTGTGTGGGGAGTGGACTCATGTCCCCTGGCTGGTCACCCAGAAGCCTGTGCAGCACGGGTCCGGTGTTCAAGGAAGGCCCAGCAGAGCAGGCTGAGCTGGGATGGACCGCTGGGGTCCGCCCTCTCCAACTTTCCATCCTTGTCTCCAGCCCAGCCCTCTCTGCCTCAGACCCTTCGACGTCCTGTAAAATGGGGTAAGCACCAGCTTGCAGGTGCGATCCTCCGGAGCTGCACCTGCCACACAGGCCATTGGTGTACGTGTTTGGCTCTCTGTGCGTGAATTCTACTGTTTCTCTACACTTCTCTGTAATGCACGGGTAATTTAAAGAAAACATTTAGCATTGTGAACGGCATATGCTAGGGGATGGGCAAGCATAACTTCACTTCTCTTATTTCTGGGATCTCCCAGATGCCTAAGAGGTGATAGCTGAGAAGGTGACACCCAGGAAGAGCTGTGCCCCTTAAGCCGCCTACATGCTATCTTAACACGCTTTTATTCTCCATCCCAACTCCTGGGTTGGGAAGGCTTATGGTGTGGGGCTGTGGCACTGTGCGAACCAGGAGTTGATATGTAATGTGAACAAAGCACAGGCAAGGTGAGTGGCAGGAAGGCCAGCCCACTCACACAACATGGATCTCGCTGGGCAACTTCGCACTCAGATCACGGGGAAGACAAGGGAGTTAATGACTAGAGCCAGGCCTTGGAAATGGACTTCTGTTCTGCTTTCCAAGCAGCAATGCTAGGCAGGTGATAGTCACACTCCTCTTTTTCCAACCCTAGATACTAAACATACAATGGTACCAGCAGCAGGTTAATATTCAAAGGTAAGCTCAATCCTTCCGACCCTTCAAATACCATAAGGAGAATCCCCCTGTTTAGCCCCATGGAGGAGGGAACTTATTTTGCAAAGAGATTTCATTTTCAACCAATCCTAGTGACCGGCCTTGCAGAGCTGGCACTCCCTTAGAGACCCAGCCCAATTCCACTGCTGTCTTACAGATGAGACCCTCCGAGGAGAGGCTCGGACGGGGAAGGGGGCGCAAACAGGGCCACCCAAAGGTTCTCATGAGGATGAAACCACAATGACAGCAACACAGTTGAGTGTTCAGTGTTGACGTCTGCATCAGCTTGCTGACTCTCTGCACCCAGAGATGCCCCGTTTTACAGGTGTGGAAACAGGCACACGCAGGGCACCCACCCTGCTGGAATCAGACCTCAGGCCATGGGGCCTATTCCCTGTCTGCCCAGGAAGCAAGCCCTGGCTCTTGTCCTCCCACCTCCCAAACTGCCCCAAAGGGGTGAGGAAAAGATCTTCTAGATGATTCTAATCCCACCTCTATAACCGCAAGCTGTGAGATCCTCGGGAACCACTTCAACCTCCTGAGGCTCAGTTTTCTCCTCTGTTCAATAGGGATACTCACCACAGATAACTGCCATTCACTGAACACCAGCTGCGCTAGAGCCGAGTTTACCTGTAATCCTCGCCGCAACCTCAGGGGCCAGATCCTGACATCCCCGCCTCGCAGAGGAAACGGAGGTTAACAATGCGGCAAATATCTATGACAGTTTCCACAAGGCTTCACCAGGGGAATCACCCACAACCACAGCCCTAGAAAGAAGGATGAATGCCCTTCCACGGGGACTGGCATGCACCTTAAGGCAGGTGCCCACTGGAGCCCTGTCTGTGGTGGCAGGAAGTTTACAGTTCAGAGGAACCTTGAAGACCGCCTAGTACAAACCTCTCACTGTATAAAAAGCCAAGCCCTGAGGTCACACAAAGCGCTGGGCCTGAGCCTCTGGGCCCTGCAGTCTGGAAAGTGCTTTTTTCTCTGCGAACCACGGGGCTATTGACTTGAGCTGGCCCAGTCTGCAGAGGTGCAGGCTGCCCGCCTCGGCGGAGGTGGACGGCGGACCAGTGCAGACCTCCACAGTTTGTCAGCGCATCCCGGCAAGTCTGAGTCTGCGACCGAGTCTCTCATCACAGCGTCATTAGGGTGACAAGCGCCATGCGGAAGAAGAGGAAGGGAAACACGAATGAAACGATAAGAAATTAAGCCCATTTTACCCGGAAAAGATGACTCTGATTTATTGCTCTATAGCAGCTGATGATGGCCTGTCAGGGAAATTCTGTGTTGAAAATAAAGAATAAAAATCACCCAGAGTTGTTTTGCCACACATCCAAATTAGAAAATGCTACTCTCCGGATGATTTATAGTTCAATTTTCCCCTGATTCACAGAGAATTTGTCAAGCATTACAAGAACACCTAAGAGCAACCATACAATTCAAAAGGAGACAGAGGTCGCAGAAGTGCAGGTGTGCAGCTGGGGGCTGGGGGGTGGCCCAAAGGCAGGGCTCTGGTGCTGGGAAGCACTGACTTTACAGGGAGGAACAAGGAGAAACCAGCCAGGCAGGCCCCTCGGGGAGCCCCCAGAGCCGCTTCCCTGTGAAGCCGAGGAAATCCCGCATCACACGGTGTTGCTCAGGGCAGCCAGCATGGGAGAACGTCCCCACGTCACGGACGTCAGGCTTGGCCACAGGTCCTGAGCAGAGTGACATATGGCACACTGGATCAGAAGCACACTGGAACACTGTGTAGTAGAGCCTCATTTCTTCTCATGTCATAAGTACAAGATCATGTTGGCTGACATGACTCTTGGGATGGAAATGACATGTACAGACGGGGTATGGTGGCTCACACCTGTAATCCCAACACTTTGGGAGGTCTGAGGCAGACAGATTGCCTAAGCTAGGAGTTCGAGACCAGCCTGGACAACATGGTCAAACTCGTCTCTACTAAAATACAAAAAAGTTACCCAGATATAGATTAGCACATGACTATCGTCCCAGCTACTTGGGAGGCTGAGGCATGAGCATTGCTTGAACTCAAGAGGTAGAGGTTGCCGTGAGCGGAGACAGCACCTCTGCACTCCAGCCTGGGCAAGAGAATGAGACTGTGTCTTCAAAAAAAAAAAAAAGCAATGTCATTCAGGGCAGGGTCCCAAGCTCCAGCCAACCTCTCACTGACGTTTAACGTAAGATGTCAACCCACGCTTATAGTCCCTGACATTTAGGAATAGTCTGCTACCACAGCATAAGCCGGTTTAAAAAAAAATCATACAGCTCTTCCCAGAACGCCCCTGCACCTCTGCTCCTGTACACAAACGATTTTGCTTCAAGGCCTAGAGCAAAACCCACTACTTCCAGAAGCATCTCCTCATTCCCAGCTGGGAGCAACATTTCTCTTCTAGAGACCCCAGCACCTCTGTCTGCCCGTGGACTTCCCCGGTCTTTGTTTTATCATGATTCTTTGTGACCAAGCTGTGTTTCTCCAGCCACCTTGATGACGTGTCCCAGGGAATAGTGCTCTGAATAGTACCTGGATTCTGTGCCTACTTGCTCCATCTAGAGCAGAAAACTCCACAACTAAGATCTCATCTAACATTTAAGGAATCCGGCCTAATTAGCACATGAATATGTGTTGAATTGTGAAGGAATCAATGAGTATGGAAACTACACTATAGGCAGTGCTTACAGAATCAAGTTGCCAAGGGAGCTGTCATCTCTGCTGCAGGAAGGAAGTCCTGCCTCCCACTGATCCTCTCAGCGCACAGCCTGAGCAAACAGAGCAAGAGTTCGAACCCTCAGATGTGGGGGCAGAACAGGACCCTTCTGGGCTGACACAGACAGCAGATACCATAGGGCCGCATCTGGAGCCCTTGATCCGACACTTGATCCCACCCACTGTGGCTGCAGCGGACATTTCTCCATGCTTTTCCCCAGATCTCTGCACCCTGTGGCAGGGTCTCGCCTCCCTGAGGACCACACTGGCTGCATCCCAAAGTGGACTCTTCTACTGACACTTGCTTGGCATTTTCGTCATACTTGCCCTTGGCTGGTCCCTGTCTTGATTTCTGCTCTTCCCACACAAAGTTTTGGGAACAAATTCAAACATATTTGAGATAAATCAAAGTCCATGATCAGTTCTAAACTGCTATGGATTCCAGATCCACCTCACGTAGGCGTGTGAGCTCGGCTAAAATACATAACACATGAAATTTCTTTATCTATAAAACAGCAACAGTGACGCCAGGAGGGATGAAGGTGAAGAGGAGAAATGGTGTGGCCAAAGCATCCATGTGGCTGCCAATAGGTGTGATCTCTTATTTTTAGAAACCTACCGACTGTAATACCATCCTGTCTATATTTCTCCATCCTTAGCTGATACTACATTGTAGAAACCTCTCTGAGAAGTTATACTCAGCAGAATTCACTTTTGAAAACACATTTTTGATAAAACAGGTTAAGCCATGTCATTGCCTTCATTCATTCAACAAAATGCTTTGTGTGCTGACACTAACAGCCACTGTTTTAGGCAAATGCAGCTGAATCCTTGACTTCAAGTCCAGTGAGAGACAGAGACAGAGACAGAGAGAGAGAGACAGAGAGAGAGAGAGAGACAGAGAGAGAGAGAGAGAGAGAGAGAGAGAGAGAGAGAGAGAGAGAGAGAGAGAGAGAGAGAGAGAGAGAGACAGAGAGAGAGAGAGAGAGAGAGAGAAGGAGAGAATCTGTACGCACAGCAGGAGCGGAGCGTGCACAGGTTGCTTGGCAGGGGTGTCTCCTGTCATTACAGTCAGCAGTGACACTAATGAGAAATATTCTACCACTATCAATGACAATTTGCACAGACAATGGAAAGTCTGGGCTCTTTAAACCTCATTCTTCCAATCTCTTGCAGGCCGTGCACTGCTGACTGGCTTTCCTGGTGCTATTTCAGTGGTACTCACAGTGCAGAGAGAGCTTTTTACTTAATAATCAGCCCCTGTCTGAGTCATCACTTCCAAGCTGCTCAGCAATTCTTTCAATCCTCTTCTCCCTTCAGGAAACTGCCTTCTGTCCTGCTGAGGAACCTCCAGCGCTGCACATGTGGCTGCAGGAAGCCCCACCCCTGCAGACGACAGAAAGTAGCCCCTCTGCTCTTGCAAGTAGACACACGGGGCCCAACCCCATGGGTTCCTCAGCCAGTGTTCACTCAGACAGGGGACACAGCTCTGGACAGGACAATGTGCTAGCCAAAGGATGAAGAGGACCTGGCCTGCAGCCACTCACACTTGGGATAGGAGCCCAAGCATGGCCAAGTAGGACATGTGCAGCGCTGGAGGTTCCTCAGCAGGACAGAAGGCAGTTTCCTGAAGGGAGAAGAGGATTGAAAGAATTGCTGAGCAGCTTAGAAGTGATGACTCAGACAGGGGCTGATTATTAAGTAAAAAACTCTCTCTACACTCTGAGTACCAGGTAGGACTTGGCCATGCTGGGGCTCCCATCCCAAGTGGTGAGATGATGTTCATGGAGTCCTCAGTACAACACACGGAGAGGAAGGGGAGGACCACAGGTATTCCCTAGGAGACCTGTCGCTTCACTGCTCAGGATTTCAGCCCCTCCCTGTACATTATCTCGAGGGAGCCCTGCGAAGGCCAGACAAGACAGCACCATGTGAGAGAAGGTGTGCGTGCGGTCAACGGAAGCCTATGGATGTCTGCATGCGAGACCTTCTGGACTGTAACCCCACAGCGGTGGACTCCGGAATTCTTCAATGTAGTGGCTGCGAGGGCAGGAGAGGGGAAAGATTTCTACAAAATTACATGTGCGTTTGTGCTTGGGAGATCTCGCTTCTCCTGTCTGCTTCTCAGGGTTACAGGGGGACCTGCCAGCTCTGAGACCTTTGACTGTTTCCTTGCCTCTCTGGGTCTCAATTTCCTCATCCGTAAAGTAGACCTATCCCATGGCATTCTTCCAGGAGTTAAATGAGAGAGCATGGACTGCGTGTGCAGACAGTGCCTGTGAAGCTCACGGTCCGTGTGTTTTAGTCCTCCCCTCCCTTCCGAGCTCCTTGCCTAGAAAACAGTGAAGAGGATGGTATCCAGTTTCCTTCCCATAGCTCAAAGCTGGGAAAGAGGGATATGATATGGCATTTTTGTGCAAAGCATCTCTTACTTAAAATACATTTCTTCAGTCTTTGCTTTCTTTTTTTTACATTTGTTCCAAGTTAAATTTATTTGCCATATGATCTCTGGCAAACCACTTGATAATAACAAAATAATTATTTTGCTATTATAGCCTACCATTATTTTGTGCACTATAATTTAACACACCTTCACAACAATCATCTCATTGCATCAGTACAAGAACCCTTTCTCTCATTCACTGATGGGGAAACTGAGGCACACAGATACCACATTAGTCACCCAAAGGATGAAGCTGGAAACACAGTGTCAGGTCATGCATGTGACCTTTCCTGCTCCAGTCCCACAATGGGGACACCTGCACCACGTGGGGAGAGCAACTCCTGCCCAGGGCTTGGGGGACCTGGTGCAAGCACAGGCCCAAAGTGGCATCACATGCTCACGCCAAGCTCCACCTCATCTGCTCCAGACCTGTTGGCCTCTGAAGACTCTCAGACTCCTCAGCTGAGGATTCTCGGCATCCCTGACTCTGGTCAACTAGAGCCCAGGAGAGCCACAGGCCAACCAACCATCTAGCACACACCACCACGGCTCGTAGTCCTGCTGAGGGAGGATTCAGAGGTGGAAAATCCCGAACACCTCCTAAAGTGATTTCCGAGGAAGGCAGCGCACTGATTCATTCATACATGCATGCTAACTGCCAGCTCTGCAAGAAGCACAAGACCACAGACTAGAAACACAAAGACAAAGGAAACACCGCCCCTGCCTTGG
Organism: Leontopithecus rosalia; assembly: GCA_028533165.1. NCBI lineage: Eukaryota > Metazoa > Chordata > Mammalia > Primates > Cebidae > Leontopithecus > Leontopithecus rosalia. Next base: position 85,776,664 of record CM052663.1, read on the forward strand.
GCGCAAATGGTGAGTGGGGGAGCCGACACAGGTCTGCAGAGCTGTTCTGTGACAGACGCTGAGCCAGAGCTGGGGCCCGTCCGGCGGAAGCCTAGGGAAGTCACTCGACTTAGTGCCTTCTAAAGATAGAGCAGAGCCACTAGACCCCTGAGCAAGGGCAGGGCACCCTGGGACGAGGGCTGAGAGCGGAGAGGAGAGTGTGAGGCACAGCTGGGGCGAGTGGGCACTGCAGTGCGGTGATAAAGCACACAGAGAGGGGGGCTGGACTTCAGGCTGGAGCGGGGCGAGGTCAGACCAGGCCAAGCTGCGTCCCAAGATGGGGCTGCTTTAGCCCCATGTCTACAGGATATTGTGAAACCATGAAACACCGTGCTCTTGAACAGTAACAGTAAAACCTCTTGTTACAGGATGGGGAAGAGGCATGGAAGAGGGAACAGAAAACGATCTCAACTTGGTGTGAATGAAGTCAGCTAGACACAGACAGCAGTGTGGGTGTGCTCCAGAGCATGAGGCACTCTCTCTGGGTGCTGGGATTCAGTGTAATCCAAACATTCTTTTCTCCACACTTTTCCTTCTTTTCTAAAATGAACACGTGTTATTTTTGTGAGTTGAACTGATGTCTCAAAGAAGAAAAGAAATCCCCTTCCTGGGAGCCCAGGGCAGCGGCAGGGGCAGCAGCTTCAGGAGCAGGCAGAGGCCAGAGGGCCGACGCGGCGGGGCCACTGAGGGACCAGTGTGGCCAGGAGAGAGGGAGTATCAGTGTGAGCCAACAGAGAGACCAGCATCATCCACACTGGAGGCAGGAGGAGAGGAGGGAAAGAGAATTAGAATGAGGCGGCTCTGGAAGCGCTCCTGGCAGACGGCAGGGCAGTGAATGAAAACACTTGGAAGGCACAGTGTGAAGCGGAAATGTGGACGCAAATGTCATGTATTATTACCACTGCTGCCACGTTTCTAACCACGTTAAGCATGGGTGATGAAGCCTTCTCTGGCCAGCGCTTGACAAAGCCATCGCCGAGCAGCTGCCGCCAGGGCCCCACACGTGCTCCAGTGCCCGCTGTGGCTCAGGACGATGACAGGTGAAACGCCTTCCGAGACTCACAGAGACACCTCCTCAGCGGCCCAGTGTCTTCAGGGATTTCAAAACAGAAGTTCTCCTTGTGGGAGATCAATTCAGCCAGAAAACTCTTTGGGGAGTCTGGCTTAATATTGACAATGCCACAACCATTGAAACATGAAAAGGAGAATGTCCGTAACAATACGAAATTGACAATGAAGGATAAGAAACACTTTCCTGAATTGAAACAATAAAGCAGCAGCCTCTCTCCACCCACCGCTGCCTGGCAGGTCTTTGGGAAGCTGACAAAGCTGCCCCACCTGCGTGTCAACCCAGCCATCTCTATGCTGAAATCAGATGAGAAAACCACACGGCCAGGAGGCACTTGGAAATGGTCTATCTTAAATGTGCAGTTCCTTAAGACACACAGAGATTAATTTTTAAAGGCCAAAGGGGAAATAAGATGACTGAATAAAATGCCACCTCCTCCGATTCAGCTCCGCCCTTCCTCCCTGCCACTCAACAGACAGGAGGGAATGCCCACTGTTCTCCAGGCGCTAGGCATGAGGACACAAGGGCCACTCAAACATGACTTTGCCCTCGAAGAAGTGGCCAGACAAGTGAGCCGGCGACGCCACGACACTTTGTTAAGTGCTATATTTGGGGGACATTTGCCAAGGGAGCCAGAGGATGGGCAAAAGCCCAGACAGAGTCCAGGGAAGGTCTTGGAAGAGGTAACACCTCCACTGGACACCGGGAGGGGTCGAGAAGCACAGGAGCCAGTGCCCTGCGGTGAGTGGGCCACACACAGCAAGAGGCGTGGCGAGCAGGTGCCGGCCCCTGAGAGGAGGGGAAGGGGGCAGCAAGCCAGAGAGGGCAGCCACCAGCAAGTCAGGAAACAGAAGGAGGTGGTCCAGCATGCTGCCTGAGGCTAAGAGGACAGAGCCTGCCCAGCCGAGACCCTCAGTCCACCCTTCCAGGCCCCACTCCCAGGGCAGAATCTGCTCCCAGCCCACCTGGGTCCATAAAGGCTTCTGTTTGAAGCTGTGGGCCTGCAAGTGTGGAAAACACCCCTGTTGCAGGGGCTGATGTGCATTCCGGCAGCCCGGTGCCCCAGGCCACCCCATCGCTGAAGGTTCCGTGCCTCCCCCTAGTCCTTTTGAGCAAGTGCTCCCACCTCTGTGGCTCCAGGAAACAGCCTGGTTACATCTGATCATGGCTTTTCAGTACTGCCCCAAACAGTTTAGTTCTAGAATTAGAAAGAAATCTTTAAGTTCAGGGTGGCAACAAAAATGCCCCCAGGGCCCAGGGAGAGAGGGCAGCTGACGGCTGGCGCCTGGCAGACAGGCAGGCTCGGGGTCTCGTCCGCGGGAGGGGCCTCCCCCTCGGGCAGCCGGGCCGCAGCATGTGGCTCTGCACAGCTCCAGCTCCTGATCTCTCGAGAGAAGCAGAAATGAGATTGAATCTGAAATTCCTATATTTTTACAATGACAGCTCAATTTGGTTTTTTTCACCCTAGGCACGCCAAATATATCTTCGTGCTGGATTGGGCCTGCTGGCCACACGTCTGGGCTTCTTGTCCTTTGGTTGGCACACACCATCATCAGTTCCCCTCACCCCCAAAACACCTCCTGAGGATCCACCACGGCCTCCGCCCTTAGACACAAGGAGTGCAGACGGGTTACTGCCCGTAAGTCTCTCGCTCCAGCAGCTCTGGCAGTCTGGCTTTTCTTAGAACACCTTCTCCACCGTCTCTCTAGACACTGACACAAATTACTAGACAGAGGAATTGGGAAGACATCAGATGTCGAAGTTTGTGTTAATTGGGGAGTTTCTGCTATGCTCTATTCCAACCAATATTATCATCTTCTTCACCTTCATTTTAAATTTCACACTGTGAAAACCTCATAGTGCCAGAAGGAAGGAAATGAAACATCATAATGAAATGAGGTGGGGGATTTAAAACAATGGAAAAGTAAGTGACTCAGACACACAGCTAGAGTGTATCTGCTCCCTCCTTGCAGAGGCATGACATGGTGAGCGGTAGCCCCAGACTCGGCAGAGTCACAGGCCTGGGGGCAGTGGCGCAGAGGGGCCAGCAGGGACACAAGGCAGGGGCCACACTCCAGCCAGGCCAATAGCAGTGCCACTGTCACCCACAGAACTTCCTCCAAGAAGCTATGACCAAACCAGCCAGAGGGGAGCCACAGGCACCTTGGCCAATGTCCTTCCTCCTCCTTCCCCAGAGCTTTGGAAGTTAGGAGCCAACCCCAGCAGAGGTGGCTGCAGTGAGAAGTCCTGGGGAGGGACAAGCTCACTCTCCCACACAGAGAGAGACTGAGTTCTGTCAGGGGGCTGGGCTAGGGTGAAGGGGAGCTGGGAAGCAGCCAAGGCTGTGGGTGTCCCCAAGCACCTGCAATAGTGAAGCGCAAAGGCCAGGTACCCACAGCAGCCTATGGAGGGGTTTGGGGTAGCACCTCCCATCACTGTCCTCACAGGGACATACCTGGGGTGGACCCATATGATTGGTTTCCTGGCAGGCCCAGAACCCCTTGGCATGGGCAAATGGAAATGCCTGTCTTGGCCTCAGCTGCAGATACCGCAGAACAGGGCAGCAGAGCCGGGGGAGGTATGCTCAGCTCGTCTTCAGAGCAGGTAGGCATCCTTGCAGGCCCTCAGCCTTCACAGAAGGCTGCCAGGTGAGAACGGTGCAGTCCCCACGCCCTGACCAGGACCGTGGGCCTGGAGAGGGCTCACAGGGGACAACGGAGGCCATGAGAACAGAAGTGGTTTGTCCAGGAGGACAAACCAGAAGTGAGGTTAAGCTGCCACCCCACGCCCAGAAGTGAGGATTCAGGGTGCGGCCCGCTTACTCTAGGAAGAGGCTATGCTCTGAGTTGCAAGACTACAAGAGTAGGAGTGAAAACGGGACCCAGAGGGCCCAGTACAGCAGGAGGGCAGGACATGGACTGGGTAGAAAGGCAGTCAGTGCCCTCATCCCACCAAGCCTTAACAAAGGCAGGGAGAGACTGTGCCAGGTGGTACCATCACTGTCCAATTCAATGCACAAGTAAAGGAATTTTCCGAGGCCAGTCTACGACAAACTGGTTTGCCCACAGACAGTATGACTGTACCTGTGGCCAGCCAGTGCCCAAACGTGACCGAATTCAAGCATTTCAATGAGGGTCTCAGGGTAGGCTGGCCAAGTGGAAGGCAGGCTGGGCAGAGGGCAAATGCCCTCTGTACCCCTGGGCTCAGTCTCTGGCCCACATGGGCTCTGGGTATGGGTTTGCCACACAGTTCTGTAAACCTCTTCCTAAGGCAGAGGGAGACAAAGCCAGAGATCTCGGCTCACTGCAACCCCCGCCACCCAGGTTCAAGCAATTCTCGTGCCTCAGCCTCCCTAGCAGCTGGGACTACAGACACCCACCACCAAGCCCACCTAATTTTTGTAATTTTAGTAGAGATGGTGTTTTACCGTTTTGGCCAGGCTGGTCTTGAACTCCTGACCTCAGGTGATCCCCCCTCCCCCAACAAAGTGCTGGGATTACAGACATGAGCCACCACACCTGGCTGAGGCAGAGTTTTCAATTACAGTCCAACAGAGATGAACATTTGCTAAATAATTATTTTTAAATGAACTCTCTCCAAAACACTATAGAAATCCAGAGACTCCACACACAAGATTACAATGTTCAGGATATGACGGAAAGTTAATTAACCTAGGAAGAACCAAGCAATGTAACCCATCCTTCAGAGAAAAGACACTCAACAAATTGGTATCAATTTGAGAGAATACAGATGTTGCGATTAGCAGACAAAGTTTTTTTCAGTTATTAAAACTATACTCCAGAACATTACAGAAAATACTCTGGCAATTCAGGAAAGAATAGAAAAACTCAGCAGACAGATAAAAATTATTTTAAAATAAGTGGGAAAGCTAAAGTGGAGAAATAGAGTATCTTCAATAAACAGTGCATTGGATGGGCTTCACCAAAGAATCAAAGTGACAGAGGAAAGAATCAGTAGATGGAAGGTAGGTCAGAGTAAGTAATCCAATCTTCAGAAGACAGATAAATAAAACATGAACGAAGGAAAGGGAAAGGGAACAGGAAAGGAACAGAACTTCAGGGAACAGTATCAACCTAACACAGTCTCCCTGCAGCTCTACCAGCAGCTCAAGGACAAGGTCCCTGTGTTCTCCAGCTACTGGAGCTACAGACCCTTCTGAGCACAGCACCCAGGAGCCTGTCCTCAAGAAGGTGACCCCAGTCCCTACTCAAACCCGCGCCAGCACCAGCCAACGCCAGGCTGCTGTTTCTCTCCCATACCTCACCCCTCCCCCACCTAACACATTTGCACTGCTGGGAGCAGACACTGGGAGCGCCAGGAGGAAGGGAGGCCTGCAGGCATCGAGCACCCTATGAGGCGGGCTTTGAGTGAGGAGCCTTGGCAGAGGCCGCGTTTCCATACTGATTCTGTGAGGGTTAGGGTGATTCTCTGACTTCTTAGGAAGAAGTTGAGCTCAGAGAGGTGACGTGACCAGCCCTGTGTCACAGGTGGGGAGGTGCCTGCTGGGTCTGGCTGACTCCAGGCTGTGAGCAGATGAGGCGCTCTGTTTGGTGGGGTTTTGTCCTCAGTTGACCCCCCTCACCCCTTTGTAGTTCATTGTCTGGCTGTAAGGCGGGGCCAGCCCCCTCCCTCCCTCCCTGCCGCGCCAGCCTCCTGCCGCGTGCCAGTGTGTTTTGGCGCATACCGAAAAAGCCATCGGAGCCTGGTGTTCACTTCCTGGTTGGTGTGCAACCACTACATCCATCCGTTTTTTTCTCCTCTTGTAGCCAGTTGAATTTTTGGTTGCCAAATGTATTCACCAGTGCTGAAATTGTTGCTTTCTGGGACTGTATCAAGAAACCATGATGATTTGGGAAAAGCCTGTAGAATTTGAAGGTTTGGGGGATTGTTTTTTTTGTTGCTTTTATTGCCTATGCTTGGAAGGCCCTTGGCTGGTGCAGCCTTGTCGATATGATGTCTGTCATGCCTCACAGCAGCAGCTTCCGCATTCATCCTGTTGAAAGTCAAACCTCGGCCAACTGGCTGTCTTGCTTGATGCTGCCTGGTCAGCAGCAGATTCGACTGGACCCCCGGTTTACTCATGGCGAAATCAGCGATGCTACTCTGGACACGTCCCCAGCTACTTTGAACTTCAACCTCGAACTTGCAGAACCGTTGTTAACTGACCAGCATCACCTGCTGACAGGTTCCGCTTCCATTTGGTAGGCCTGAGCTCTGTGGTTTGCCAGGTAAAAATCATTTCTGCATATTGTTACTCTGAATCCTCACGAGAACTTGTTGAGGATGGAAATTGCCTTCATGCCATAGAGGAGGGCTAAGTGGAACCTGGACTGTGGACCAGCAGTCTGTCCCAGTCTCCTGTGGCCACACATCCCGCTCCGCCATGGTCACCTGAAGCTAGACTTGCCGCTCCCGGGACAGAAACTTTCTAGGGGCTGCTGTGTTACCTTGAATGATTTTATAGACGTTTGTTCTGCAGAATGCAGTGTATAGGCTGAGATGTCTGTGTTGACAGCAGGGCAGTTATTTATATCAGACATGTATAATCAGTAACAGTTTATTTTCTTTTTAAATGACAATTTTATTGAATTGTAATTAACATATCCTACGATGCACCTGTTTACAGTGCATAATTCAGTGGTGTTGAGTTACACGGTTGTGCAGCCGTTACCATGATCAGTTTTAGAACATCGTCACCTACCATGCTACAGAAACTCCTACCCATTAGCTGTCACTCCCCCGACCCCCAGCCCTCAGCAACCACTGATCTACTTTTGGTTTCTATGGAGTTACCTATTCTGGACATTTCATACAAATGGAATTGTGTGTGTGGTCTTTTGTGACTGGCTTCTTTATTCAGCATAATGTATTCAGGGTCTGTCCATGTGAAAGTATGTATTAATACTTCCTTTTTACTGCTGAATTATATATCATCGTATGGATAGAGCACATTTTGCTTCACAGTTTATCAACTGATGGGCACTTCGTTGCTGCCCCTTTTGTCTGTCATGAATGTTGCTGCTGTGCATGCTCCCGTGTGTGTTTTTACATGGAAGTGTTCTCATTGCCCACAGGTGTATCCTAGAAATGGAATTGTTGGGTCATATGGTAACACCATCTTTAATGGTTTCTATTTTTTCTTCAGTCAGCTTTGGTAAGTTACATGTTTTCTCCTTGAAAATGATTTGTCAATTTTATTACAGGTAAGGTTTTAAAGTTTATTGGCAAAGAGTTATTCAAAATTTTCTCTTATCCTTTTTCAGTCTTAGTACCTGTTATGAAGTCAGGTTTTCTTATTCCTAATATTATTATTTGTGCCTTCTGTTTTTTTCTCCCTTGATAATTCTCACCAGAGATTTCTGTTTTAATTAGTTATTGTCTTTTTATTTATTTATTTATTTTGAGATGGACTTTCCCTCTGTCTCCCAGGCTAGAGTGCAGTGGCACAATTTTGGCTCACTGCAACCTCTGCCTCCTGGATTCAAGCAATTCTCCTGCCTCTGCCTCCTAAGTAGCTGGGATTACAGACACCCACCACCACGCGCAGCTACTTTTTGTATTTTCAGTAGAGATAGGGTTTCACCATGTTGGCCAGGCTGGTCTCGAACTTCTGACCTCAAATGATTCGCCCACCTCATCCTCCCAAAATGCTGGGGTTATAGGCGTGAGCCACCATGTCCGGCTTCTTATTGTCTTTTTAATATCTCAGCGAGCATGCTTGGTTGACAGGCCCACCCTGATAATGGGAAAGGCTGCAGAGGGGACCTCTGTGCAAGGTCTGCCTCTTAGCCCCAATTCTGTGGCCAGATCAGGGCTGCTGTAATCAGAAACCTTGATGAGAATTTTGTATTTGAAGGTGGAGGTAGAGGTGGGGTGGGGGACTCTTCTTAAAGGAAGGGGCTGCCATAATGATCAAAACTTGGGGAGAAGGGATTTGGGCCTGCCTGTAATTTGTGCTCTCTCCTGCCTGCCCCTCTGTCTTAGCCAAGCTGGCTTCCTTGATGTCTTCTGACCTTCCCAGATGTCCTCTCACCTTATGGCGTTGGCACTTGCTATCATCGCTCCCTGGGATGCTCTTTTCCCCACTCAAGGGGAAGCCATTATATTGGGAAAAGCAAAAGCGGGGGTGTGAACACCAGGGTAGGGACATGGGGACCACACTAGGTTCTGCACATCACAGTGTGTTTGTGTGTGCATGTGTGGGTGTTTTATTAACCATCTTCCCCCACTCAGTGTAAGGAGAGCTGTTTGTTTTGTTCTCTTCTGTTTCCCTAGCATCTAAAACAGTGTCTGGCACAAGGTAGTTTCTGGATGAAATCGTGAACTTAATACTCAAAGACGCTATGCTACAAGGTTTATGGTTCACACTCTACAGATAAGGAAAGCGAGGCTCAGAGTGGGTCAGTAACTTTCCCAGGGTCGTGCGGGTGCTAGGAGACAGAATGTGGATAAGAATCCAGGTCTGTTGGACTCAAAAGCCCATGCTCTCAATTCTCCTGCCTCCCTATACTGTATTTTTTTTTTTGAGAGGGAGTTTTGCTTTTGTTGCCCAGACTAGAGTGCAGTGGCAAGATCTTATCTGATTGCAATCTCTGCCTCCCAGGTTCAAGTGATTCTCCTGCCTCATCTGCCTGAGTAGCTGGGACTAGTGCCACCACACCTGGCTAATTTTTGTATTTTCAGTAGAGGCGGGGTTTCACCATGTTAGCCAGGCTGGTCTTGATCTCCTGACCTCGTGATCTGTCTGCCTCAGCCTCCCAAAGTGCTGGGATTACAGGCGTGAGCTACCGATCCCGGCCGTATATCCACCTTTTTATCCATCTCTTAGTCCATCATATTTTGTTCATGCATTTGAAAACAAATTCCAAACCTCAGTATATTTCCCCTAGCAACCAAGGCATGTATATCATTCACTAGAGTTGAATGTCTACTCTGTATCATTTCAGTCATGTTAAATCTGTTCACACTTGCCTTACGGCCCACATCAGCTTCGGCCTGGTGAGCACACCGTATGCACCTGAAGAGGACGTGCATCTGGAGCTGTTTGCTGTAGTGCTCTCTGCACACCAGCTCTGCAGTTGCAAGTGTTTTTAGTTCGCTTACGTCTTCACTGTTTTGTTTTGTTTTCTAATTTTGCTGTTAATTGCACCTTCCTATCCAAAGCACTGAACAAAAACCGTGCCATGAGGGGTCACGATGAGAAGAAAGGTGACAGCCACGTTCTGCTGCCCGGGGGCAGGTGTCCTCAATGCCACCATCCCGGCCTTGGCCATTTTCCCCAGCAGAGTGCTCATGGTTGCAGACAAAGTCCTTGGACCTCCCGCACCTCCTCTTCTGTTCGTCCCTGTAGAATGTCAGGTCCGGAGGGCGCTGCACGTAGGTTGCTCGTTTAAGGAATAAATGCCCATTTTCCGCACAGGGCACTGAAACTTAGGACAGACGGTACCCCAAGCTGCAGAGTTAGAGGCTGAGAGGCAAAAGCAGGCCTTTCTTCTTCTCACTGTGTGACTACAGGCTCCAAGTTCACTCCATCTCCAAGTCTGCACCAAGGGGCACTGACAGAAGAGGGGCTCGCAGAGATCATGGAAAAGCCAGAGCATGAATAGTGATTGGTTAGTTGTTTCCAATCAAATGCAAGGAAGAAAAACACACTCTCGAAACTCTCAAGGCCAAGGAGCAGGTGAGTATACCTTCTCATCACTGTGGCAATTAAGTGTTATCAGGGAAGAAGAAGTTCCGGCCACCTAAATTGCCACAGTTCAATCATTTGCTCATCAGGCTCACAGAAAAATGTGTGTTCACAAAGGACAAATGTTCTCTTCTAATTTCCTTCTTTCTCAGGAATAAGGTGAAGGAAATGAATCATCTCTCCAAGCTTAAAAGCTGAAGAAATACTTTACTTTCTAATCCACAACTTAAGCTGTTATTAAATTCAGTCTCAAAATGGCTGTTTTTCTTCCTTTTGCATTTTTGTGGCTAAAGCCCTGATCCATGTGACTTTTGGAATTGGATTAATTGATAGCAAGTGCATGCCAGATGCCGCGTGAGGGGCTTTTGCATCCAGAATCTCATTTAATCTTCACAGTAATCACAATAATGAAAGAGGAAACCATTATTGTTTTTTATTATTACAGAAGAAGAGTCAGGAGCGGTGAGTTCAGGGGACTTTCCTAAATCAAATGGTTAAACAGGTGACAAAAGCGCAGTATGAACGTGGGTCTGTGTGACTCAGGTGCAGTGCTTTCTACTGCACGGAACTTTTAAGGAAGACTAAAGCAGAATGTACCGAACCGGACCTGAAACGCTAAGACCGAACAGGAGCCCAGCTGCTCGGGTCATCAGAGGGCTGTCCCTGGGAGCAATGAACAAAGGCCTGGGCAGAGAGTGTGCCAAGAAAAGGGAATAAGAGGATGTAAAAAAGACTCGGAGGTGAAGATCCTAGGACGCCTGTGTTTAAGAACAAGATACTGCAAGACAAGGCAGGGCACCAAAAGATGGGGCCACGGGGTGTTGGCGGGGCACCTGGAAAGCAGCTATGGCAGTCAACTCACACTGCCAGGGTGGTGGCAGCGGCAGTGACAGCGTCGATGCTATTCTCTGCTGAGCACTTCATCTGCACCAGGTGCTGTGCTAAGCACATCACATGCATTCTCTAATCAGACTTTGTAACAACCCAAACAAGCACAGTCTACTATTAACACACTTTACACACATGCAGAAACTGAAGGTAAAAACTTTGCAAGACCCCCACAGCTTGTCAGTAGCAGAGCTGGACTTGAATCCGAGTAGCCTGACTTTAGAGCACAAGCCTGAGACTCAGGCCAGACTGCCTGCCACAGAAAGCAAGAGGTGGCAGATTTGAGCACCTGGATTCAGAGGCAGAGAAGATGAGGGAACAATCAATTCTCTACATGCAAAAACACCCACTTCGATCCACTTTGCACCATCTACAGCAATTAACAAAATGGATCATTTTAAGATACATAAAACCTACAACTATAAAACTTGTAGAAGTAGGCCAGGAATGGCAGCTCACACCTGTAATCCCAGTACTTTGGGAGGCCGAGGAGGGTGGATCAGGAAAAGCAGAGGTCAGGAGTTCGAGACTAGCCTGGCCAACATGGTGACACCTTGTCTCTAGTAAAAATGCAAAAATTAGCCAGGCGTGGGGACACACACCTATAATCCCAGCTACTCGGGAGGCTAAGGCAAGAGAATCACTTCAACATGAAAGGCAGAGGCTGCAGTGAGCTGGGGTCATACCACTACACTCCAACCTGGATGACAGAGCAAGACTGTCTCAAAAAAAACTTGTAGAAGTAAACATTAAAGGAAAAAACTGCCTAGAAAAGACACAGAAGGCAGGACTCCTCAAAGCCCAAACTGATAACTGAGTTTCATCAAAATTAAAAATGTCTGCTCTTTGAGTGACACTTGAAAAGATTAACCAGATTCATATTAAATACTTGCACATCATATATCTGATTAACAACCTGTATCTAAAATATGTTAAGATCTCAAAATGCAAGAGTGACAAAACAACCCAACTTTATTTACATAAAGGGCTTGAACGCATATTTCACCAAAACAAATCTACAGATGGCAAGTAAGCATACAAAAATACTTCATAGGATAAAAATATATCATTATACATAATGATATCTAGTAGTCATTAGGGAAATTACAACCATAATGATATGCTAATACACATCTGTTAGAACGGCTAAAATGAAGACGACTGACCACATCCAATGCTGGAGACGGTGTGGAAAACCGTCTGCAGTGCTGGACACACTCAACAGTATGGACAGACCTCAAAATAATTATCCTGAGTGAAAGAAGCCAGACCAAAAAGGAAGGTGTACTATATGATCCATCCCCATATTATCAGAACTCTAGAAAGTGCAAACTTATCTGCAGTGACAGAGGACAGATTGGTGGTTAGCTGGGGACTGAGCCAGGGGTAGGGAGGGATGATGCGGGCATGGGGAAACTTCTGGGGGTGACAAATGTGCTCACTGTTGGGATTGTGGCAATGGTTTCTTGGCTGTAAATATATGCCCCAAATTATCACATTGTACATTTTCATAAGCGTAGTTTCTTTTATGTCAATTATACCTCAAAAAAGCAGTTGTTATGGACTGAGTGCCTGTGAACCCCCATAATTGATATGTTGAACCCCACCCCTCAATGTGACGGTATTAGGAGGTGGAGCCTTTAGGAGATAACTATGGTTACACGTGATCATAAGGGTGGGGCCCTCAGGATTGGATTAGTGTCCTCAGAAGAAGAGATGCCGGACAGCTTGTCTCTAGACCTGCAAGAAATACGTGTGTGCAGCTTAAGCCACCCAGTCTGTGTTACATTTGTTACTGCAGCCCCAGCAGACTAAGACAACTATTAAAAATCAACATAAGCATGTTCTGAATCACCGAAACGGCCATTTGTAAGAAGAAACTGCCGTGTAATCTGACGCCTGGTGTGGCTTGCTTGCTGCCGCCCAGCACGACTGCCCCAGACCTGTGTTTGCGTTTGTGTCTCCGGCTGCCTGTGCAAGTGTTACTACCTTCACTGCCACCAGCTAACAACAAGGAACAAAGGTGTGTGCTCACACCACTTGACATTCAAGTGACATCAGGGAGTGTCACTGAAGGTTTGCCCTGGCTTGAATAAAGGCCAATGCTGAGAATACAGATCCCCTCCGTTGTACACACAGGCGCACTAAAATCAAAGCAGCCAGCTTTGCAGCTGTCCATATGTGTTCACAATTCTACTGGCAGTTTAGTTGTACCAAAACATCTCATCAAGTTAATCTGGTAATTTTATTTGTATTGGTCTCACAATTTGGCATGTATGTGATTTGGAAAAGTGATTTCACAAATATAAGTACTATAAACATAAGGATTCTGAATTTAATTTTATGTTAATGCACGTTTAATTTTTTTATTACAGTACTGGGTACATAAATGTAGACATCAAGCACATTTTTTTCTTGTGAAGGGGTCGGATTTCAAAGCCTCTGCCACCAGCTGCACCCGCTGTCTGCACCATCTGACTGCCTCCTACCCTCACTTCCCAGTTTCTCTTAACAGTGACGAAAGGACTATCAGGGCAGGAAGGGACCCTGCCAGGGCCTTGTGTAGGCCTGGTTCACTGGGTTCCTGAGGTTCCATTCAGGAGCCTGATCATCTCCGCGTGGGGTCTTGGTATGCTGCACACACAGCACCAGCTGCACATGATGCTGGAAAAGCCCCGGACAGCCCTGGGGCTCCTCCGAGATGGATCCAAGAGCAAACTTGGTTTCAAGCATCCACATTCAGCATCAACACATGAAGCAAATACAAATGTTAAACAGCTCCTACTTATCAAAAAGGGGAAAGGCTCCGCCCCCATTGCCACAGATGAACTAAGACAGGAAAGAAGGAGGGCTCCCTCCCAGGTGGCCAGTCCAGAAACAGGCAGTGCAGGATTCCTCAAGAAATGCACAATCTGAAGGAGATGGAAAGCGTCTAACTGGAAAACAACAGCAGCAAAAGTGGGCATGTGGGCCAGGGATACTGGAAACAGGAAATCCACCTTTCTCAGCTGGCTACCGACCAGACTCGCCTCCATTCTGAGTTTCCTGTTCGTGAGGGCTGTGCTAACATTCAGTGTCCACTAAAGTCGAGAAAGCCTCAAATAGGCCCCAGGCTTCTTTCCAAGAGAAACTGAAAGCTCTTCAGCGCTCCTGTGATGGCTGGTGTGGTCTGCCTTGCTGCTGTCCAGCGCGACTGCCCTGGCACCCTGCCCTCCCTCGCACTCCCCTATGGATGCACGTTGCCCCTCAAGACTGTGACTGGGTCCTCGTTTCTCCCGCCATGTGGCTGGCGGGGAGGTGGCTGGTCAGCACACAGAGAGCAGACGAGAGTGCAGCTGCGTCTCTAGAACCAGCTCTGACACCCCTTGTTTGACACACCCACAGCATTGGTTCTTTGGTGCATTTCACCCGACACAGGATGTTGTTTCTAAGGTGTGTGTGTCCATGTCTCCGTGATGTTGGGCCTATGCTTGACCTATCTCTCCCTCCTTTGCCATGGTGCCTCATACATGGCAAGTGCCTCCTAGGAATCGCTTCCAATCAAAACGGGCCCTTGTGGTTGACAAGAAACAAAGGCCTGTGTGCCTGGAACAGCATTGCTCAGCTCCGCAGAGCCTGGAGCCTGTGGACGCAGTGGGGAGTGAGCCACTTTGTGCACTGGCAGCTCAGAGGTGGGAAAGGAAGGGCCTGGACTTAGTGTGGGACAAATGTCCTGCAGGGGGCCACCAGAAACCCATGCCAAACCTAGGGGGAACAAGAAACACCAGCTCGGGGCATGCAGTGTGACAGGGCAGAACAAGGCCAGAAGCAGGAGGAGAAGGTCTTGGCCAGCCCTTGACTGTACACTGAGGGGTCAGAGTGAGCAGCACAGGGACAGGTATGGATGGCACTGAGGGGCTGGGGGCACCTGGGTCACAGCCCTGGTGTGCCTGAACAAGGCAGGTGGCCTCCTGCCACCCAGGGGCCCTCCCCAAGGACCCTTCTCACCAAGGACCACAAGAGGATCAGAAGAGGATCAGACAGATGGGACCGTCAGCCACCGGACTGCGCTGGAGTTCTGGAAGCCATTGGAGGCTTGCCCCACTACGCCCAGTGTACCTTGGTGGCAAGTCACAGGGCGGGGTGGAATCCAGATGCCCCGGGGAACCCTGGCCCTCTCCACACCAGGGCAACAAGCCAGCAGCATGGGCACCTGTCTGCTCAGGGGAATGGGGGTCGCCACGGCGACCTGGCATTGGGCCAGGCTGCTTCCGTTGCGGCTCTGCATAGACTTGCCGGGCGACCCCAGGCAGGTCCCATGCCTCCTGCTCCCCTCTCTGCAGAGAGGCCCCCCCACACCCTGGAGGACAAGCGCCTCCTTCAAGCCATGCTAAGGGGTGAGTTCTGGGGTAAAAGAACCAGGCTCTCTCCTAGGTAACCCAAAAATCTGATGGGATTTCAGGAGCTGAAGCGGGGACAGAATGTCAGCAGGGACACACAATGAGGCCCTGGGCGCTACCTTCAAGCAGGAGGGACACGGCTTCGGAGGCTACTTCCTTAGAGATGGCGAAATCGCATCCCACACAGAGCGGGCTCTCTGTGCTGAAAACATATTTGATCCTGTGACATTTACAAGCCACACGATTTTCCTCACAGGAGTTAAAAATAGCTAACACAGTTCCAATGAGTCCAACAGTGACAGCCACCCTAGTCCAGAAGCTTGGGCCAGGCCACGAGGGTTGCCATGGAAACAGCAGGCCTGGGCCATGAGCAGGGCGGGCCAGCACCTGCCCCGCAGCCTCGGGGGACGCGGGCAACCAAGGTGGCTGTCCTGGATGGGGCACTTCAGGGCAGGCAGCATCTGTCTGAGGTGAACAGCGGACAACCTGGAACGCAGTAGCATGTCATGTAAGCTTTTCTTTTTAAAATAAATGAAGGGATTTTTGGGAGCCAGCAAGGACTCTGGAATCTGAGAGAGGCAGGGACAGAGGGGACCCCTCAAGCTGACCCAGGGAACCGAGGCAGGCTACGCTGTGTCTGGGTGTCCTCAGGAATAAAACAGGGATGGTAACGCCATACCATAGAGGCCGTGGGGCAATGTGCCACACCTATTGGTGCCTGGCATGTGTGCTCAGCCCTGACACAGGGCTGTACTCTCTCCACCACCAGCCATCCAAGCTCAGAGAGGGAGAGGGAGAAAGGATCAGGAGTCACGTTCCCTGGCCCCAGAGGCCCGGCACCAGGCACATGTCCCAGGGACGCCCTCAGCCACAGCCGCGGGCCTGGTTCACTCATGCTCCTCACACAGAGAGCCCCACGTGCCACGGCAGTCATACCGCTCCCCTCAGCCCAGCCATCAGCAGCAGAAGGGGAGCCTAGCACACGGGGCTTGCCAACCGTCCCAGCCTCCTCTTAGGCCCCTCCAAAGGCCCAGGGTTCTCATCAAATCGTCGCCGTTTCTGTTCCCAAATATATCAGAGGTTTCTGCCCACCTTCCAGCTCCACCCACAGCCTCTGAGGAGAGGCTCCCTGAACACAAAGCCCGAGTGACATGGTGGCTGACTGGCTCACAAACAGATATTTGATCCAAACCAGCCAGACCCCTAGCGGGCCAGACGCCAATCACACAGGAGTCAGTCGCTGATGGGGACTTGAGCGGAAAGGACTCGCTGCAACTGCTGCATGAGGACAGCAGCCAAGACAGGCCTCGGAGAGGGCGGGAGGGAAAGTGGCCTCCTGGGCCCCTCAGCCTCCAGGTCCCGAGGCCAGTCCCCACGGCTCCCTTTTCCTGACGACACACACACCTTGGGAGCTGGCAGGCATGTGTCTTTGTCCCTGCCACTAAATACTCTGGTTTTTTAAACCTCAATGCCTTTTCTCTCCTTTCCCCACTGTCTCAGCATGCTGGAGCCCCACCGTTCCACAGCTCTGAGCTCAGATGTCTCCATGAGGCTGGGACACTCCCAGTCTTTGCCAACCCCTGTTTCCAGGTGGCTGCTCCCTTCCCTGGGCTCTGCGTGAGGCATCTGCGTCTGTGCCTGCTCTGCAGGCTTACGGGAAGGCTGACTTCTCAACAGTTTCTCTTATCCTGACTCACTCAGCACAGAGCAGTCACTCAGTACAATGTGTCTAACTGGATAAAAGACACCCGCATTCTTCTGCAAAAGGGCTGCTTCCACCAAGAAAGGGACTCGAGGTTCCTGAAGGAGGCCGACCACTCTGCAGCCCAAGGCACATGAGGTCTGGGGTGGCGGAGGCACCACATTCATTCACAGACACACCCGAGGCAGGACAGGGTGTGCAGTCGGCTTCCTCAGGAGTGTAAGAGTGCCTTTTCCTTTCCACGAGGACAGGGGGAGCTCTGCAGACTCCATGAGGCATGACCAGCTCGGGAGCACACACGCGAGATGAAAGCCTCCTGCAGAGCACTGCACTCCCAGCCACACAGAGGACTGGCTCCCGGCTTGGCCGCTTTCTGGTTAAGTGTCCAAGAGTGAATCATGTAACCTCAGTTACCCACGGGTAAAATAAGGCTACAGACAGTTGTTGCACCCCAAAAGCCGTCAAGAAAGTTTGACGAAATATTCGGGTGAAGCTCCCGGCCTGACGCCAACACCAACGAAGGTCTTCAGACGCCAGCTTCACCAAGCACTTGCTGAGGCTTCCTCTGTGCCAGGTACTCTTTCAGGAGCCACAACATCCATAAATCAATGGCCTCCAAGGAAAGCTTGTAAAATAGGGCATTATCCCCATTTTACGGCCAATAAAATGGAGGCTCAGAGAGGGAAAGAGCTGCTTCTCACCCCACAGCTGGGGAGAGACGAGGTCAAGCTGTGGGACCTTGAGCTGCTGGGCACCCACGCTGGCAGGCCCTCTCAAGGAACAGCACTGCCAGGTTCCACATTCCCAGCACCAGCACCCTCCCCACTGGCTCCCTGGGTTCTAAGAGCTTTGTTACAGGGAACAAACGGAAGGAGAACAAAAGACAGAGACACAGTGACCAGGACCATAAAGGGAGTCTCATGAACTGAGCCAGCTACAATTACAGGCATGGCTTTAGCCAGAAAAGCCCCTCGGCCATCACGCCAGAAGAGAAGGGCGAAGGGAGCCACCCCGTACCTGACCCTGTGATGTCATCCTAGCGGGGACACAGTGAAGATGCCAACTCAAACCCCTGTCCAGTTCACTCCAGGCAGGTGGAGAACTTCAAAGGGCCAACGAGACCACCCTGGTCACTGGCTCAGAACACAGAAGACCCAGGAGTCTCAGTGGGTCTCTGTCAGTGCCAGGTGATGAGAGGTGCTCAGGTGGACAGCAGAGGAGGGGCAGGTGAGGGGGGTGGCAGAGGAGGGACAGGTGAGGGGGACGGCAGAGGAGGGGCAGGTGAGAGAGACAGGTGAAGGGGACAGCTGAGGAGGGACTGGTGAGGGAGACAGCAGAGGAGGGACTGGGGAGGGGGACAGCAGAGGAGGACAGGTGAAGGGGACAGCTGAGGAGGGACTGGTGAGGGAGACAGCAGAGGAGGGACTGGGGAGGGAGACAGCAGAGGAGGGACTGGGGAGGGGGACGGCAGAGGAGAGGCAGGTGAGGAGGCAGCAGAGGAGGGGCAGGTGAGGGGGACAGGTGAAGGGGACAGCTGAGGAGGGACTGGTGAAAGGGACAGGTGAGGGCAGAGTCATGTGGGTTCACGGGCTCAGAAAGGACTTTGGAACCCCTCAGAACAAGGAAGGCACCGGAGGTTTGGAGGACTAACATGAGCTGACTAAGGGATCAGCTGGCAGGTCCAGAAACTGGCTTTTAAACCCAGCTCTTCCTGGTTCCAAGCCTGGGCACCATCCTGACATCAGGCGCCTCAGGACGCTGCTGTTCTCCTGTCCCCGGGTGCAGGGCCTCAGGAGGTGGGCGCTGAGGACATGCTCAGGCTGCGCTTCTTTCCATTTCCTCCTTGTCCCCTGGATAGGCGTGGCTGCCTGTGGCCATGTAGGAGCTTTTGGAGGGACGGGAGACTTGTCCTTTGAGTGGAAGGCAACACAACTATTCTCCTGACCTCAGGTCATGTGGGCCCCTTTCCCTTTCACTTTCTCATGACCTGTCATGAAACCTTCAGGTCTTCAGGAAACTTAAGCACACTTTCATGCTACAGCATACCGGCGAAGCCATTTGATAATATATAACACAGGCCTGAAAGGCATGGGAACCAGTGAGGGATTCCCTCCAAAGAAGCAATTCTACAAAGAAAAAAAAACCCACAGAGGAAGTGTCAAACACAGGAAGCTTATTTCTGTGTTATTTATAATATACAGACAGTGGAAACAATGAGAGTGACTGGTGCTAGGGCATGATTAGTAAACTGCGGCACTCCTGTAGAACTGACTATGAGCTATCAAGAAATTGTGTTTTTGTGGAGTTTGTAATGCCATGTTCAGTCATCACAAGGATGACAGTGAGGCCAACAGACACAGGCAAAAGAGACAGGTTCCATAAACACACTGAAGGTAATGTCCCCTAGACAGAGATGGCAACGGCGGGCAGGAGACTTAGTGGCCACCCAGGTGACCCGGGATCCCCTCGCCATCTCATGGTCCTTAACTTACTTCTACCTGCAAAATGCCTTTGCCATGAAGGGTAACATGCTAGGGTTGTGAGGATGAGGACGTGCACACGGCACGGTGACTGCTTCCCCCCAACACATGTGAACCGCCTGCCCCTGCCTCAGGCACTGGGGAGAGATGAAATGGGTGAGGTTTCCAGGAGGTTTCCCTGCTCCTGGTGCCTCTCCTCTATGTGTGGAGAGCCACCCGTAGACACATGATGACGACACAGGGCAGCAGCCGTGGGGTCAGTATAAGGGGCTGCAGGACACAGAGGAAAAGGGGAGCATCTCATGAGGCCAGGAAAGGCCTCTGGGCAGAGATGATGTCTAGGGCATATCTGGGAAAATGAGGAGGGATTCTCCAGACTGACAGATGGGTGGAGGCCTCGCCACAGGGTGTGTGGAACATCAGTTCATAGCCGACTCTGGGAATGCAGCCTCTCACAGAGCCCTAACTCAACACTCCCTGAGAACTCCCCACCTTGGGGAAGATTCAGTGGCTGTGATGTAAGAATCAGAAAGCCAAGTTCTATTCTACTCTGGGCTCTCTACCAGACCCTGAGAAAGCCACTCCGAGCCTCAGGATCCTCATATGTGAAGCAGGTGTCAGGGATTTCAGTACCTTAAAGATCCCTTCCAACTTTACCATTCCAAAGCTTACTGGACTTCGGAGGTATTTCTATACAGAGCAACCATTACAAATACACAGACCAGCATCTCCAAAATGATAAAGCATAATTATTTAAGAAAACATAAAGCGATGAAATGGTAGGAAACATGGTACAAGGTATGCCTTTGAGTCCTCACCAAATTTGGGGAAAAAACAGTATTTGATGGAGGCCAGATTTTTTTTTTCTTTTTTTGAAATGGAGTTTCACTCTTGTTACCCAGGCTGGAGTGCAATGGCACGATCTCGGCTCACTGCAACCTCTGCTTCCTGGGTTCAAACAATTCTCCTGCCTCAGCCTCCGAGTAGTTGGGACTACAGGCGCGTGCCACCACACCCAGCTGATTGTTTTATTTTTAGTAGAGACGAGGTTTCATCATGTTGACCAGGATGGTCTTGATCTCTTGACCTCATGATCCATCTGCCTCGGCCACCCAAAGTGCTGGGATTATAGGCGTGAGCCATTGCACCCGGCCGGAGGCCAGATTTTTAATTTCCTTCATATACTATTCCCACCAAGGACCTTAGACCCCAGGGCTGCTCATACGTGCACTTGAGCAGCTTACACAAAAGCAGGAGAGGAATGCTGTCTGTCTGTAACATTTCCAGAACACAACTCATCGATCCTACCGTACTGAGCGTAACTGGTACTGTTGCTCTCCTACTGATCCGCTGGACTTGGGGACAGGTGAAGGGGCTGAACTGTCCTCGGCTCTAGGGCTGAGTCTGTTCCAAGTCAGCCCAGGCTGTCTATAACTCTCTGCAGACTTGACTGTCTTCGTCCCTCAACCAGGGGTCTCTGGGAGAGACAGAGCCCAGCTACCTTCCACGCACTTTTAACCACAATGCAAGGATGATGGGCCATTCATCTGCAGGCCCTCGGCCCCCAGCACAGTGCTTTGTACGTTCAGGAATGGAGAAATGACTGTCCAGTGGAAAATGACCATTTAGGACAGTCTTAACGTTTTCTGAAATGTGCCCTCTGTAACTCGAAATACTGAAAGATTCTGCCCACACGAGAATCCTTGAAAAGCCACCTTTTCCCCAGGCAGACCCCCTGGGGTGCTGCAGCAGCTCCCCAGCCTCCCAGCGCCCATTAGCCGCCTCTGAACAGAGTGAGGTCTGCACATCCTCCCAGGGGGGTCCATCACAGCTGCAGAGCTGGGGCTGATAAGGTGCTCCTAGGATCTCATTGAGCAGAAAACGACACATTCATGAATTTTTAATAGTCAGAAAATTTATCAAGAACAAAGAACAAAGGTTTCCAAGGCAAAGAAGCTTTGCCTCCTGGTCTCCAGGAGCCCCCAGCTGACACCGGCTAAGATTTTCCATCCTGGGTCCATTCACATTCACCAATCTAACCCCTGCTTCCCTGTTCCAGAGATGTCCCCAGTGCAAGGAGAAACACAAACCATGCAATGACTTTTAAAAAGCAGAGACACATCACATGGGGAGAGAAGGCTCCATGTAATGCAGAGCCAGCTATGTGCTGAATGTGGAGCAGGTTCCCTGGGGAGGACTGATGGGAAACAAAAGAATTTCCTTTAACCTCATCACCAGTACACAGCAGTGAGGGAAGCACAGCAGACTGACATCTCCACGGCCTTGTGGTACAGCAGCCAGGCCTGAGGGAGGCTTTGAAAGGGGAAAACGTCCCTGGTACCTGTCAATTTTGAAAAACGGTAACTACTACTACCTCCAGAGTCTATGAAGTCCTGAAGAGCTCTGCTCAGCCAGTGCCTCTGGGCCCCTCCTCTGAGCGAGGCACAGTGTGAGAGGTGGGGGCAGAGCAGGCAAAGCCTACGGCTGGACCATCTCTCACCCTAGAAGGGAGGTAGACACAGGGCACGGTCATCCCATTCCACCCCAGAGCCGGAGACCAGAAGCCAAATGACCTGCATCCAAGCCCTGCCTTGCTGGGTTCCTGGCACATGGCATGGTGGGAAACACAGGACCACCCCAGGCCCACCAGCTCCTCTCTCTGCCAGGGCGAGGCGCTCTCGCCCAGGGCTGAGACTTCTCATCCATCAGCCCCTGCCGTCTGTTCCCATGGGACACGTACAACACCCTTCCTCAGCCCTAGCTCCTGCAGTGGTGGGGCTCCTGCAGAGAGGCACACAGGTGCAAGCCTGGTCCTTCTTCCAGAATAGCCTACCGCACACGCACTGCTTCTGTTTTCGTCTTTAACTTATCAGTCTGTTTCTTCATGTGTCAAATAAGTATAAATCTGCCTGTTCCTTAGGGTTGCAGGTGGCACGATGCTTGGCACACACTGGGTGTCAATAAATGCCAGCCCCTTTCTAATCCTGCTGTAAGAAAACTTTCCTGAGAGCAGGGAGAGGGCTGTTTTTCTATACTGGCCATAGTGGGTTGAGTCTAATAGATGCTCAATAAACCCCAATAAAAATGACAAGGGCCTCATTTACATGCTGAGTGCACACATGCATGAAAACACACCATAGAAGGTTTCAGATGGTCATTTCTGTGTGACCTCAGCACCACTCCTAACATCTGGTTTAGCATAAGATAGGTGCTCCATTAAAGTCTTTGGCATGAAAATAAAAAAGAATAAGAGAATTCAGAGTCAACTGTAACATGACATATTAACATAGGATAAGAAAAAAGCATGCATCCTTTAAAGAGGGAGAAAAGTCAACGTAAAGACAAAGCTGTAATAAGCATGGTAGTTTTCCTTTAAATGCAATGGAAATGTGGCAGACTGCGTTACTGTCCGAAGTACCCCTTCCTACAGGATCCCCCAGCCTCGCCTTGCTGGTCTCTAGCTGCCTCCTGCTAAGAGCATGATGGAAATGACACGGGCCACTTGCAAGCAGAATACTCACGAGCAATTGTGAGGTCCTTCTCCTTTGCTTTTCCCTCTACCTTAAAACCAGTGTGTCTCAGAGAGGACTTGGGTCACTGAATGAAAGCAGACTGTAGCAAAGCCAAAACCAGGCCACGAAGGACACAGAACTTACATGAGAAACAATTATCTGTGCTGCTGCGCTAAGTCACTAAGATTCTGGGCCATTTGTTACTGCAGAAGAACTCAGCCCGCACAGAAGGATACAGATCAGGGTTCCAGTCACTCAGTCCAGTTCCTACTCTATCGGGCACTCAGCTAGACACTGGTGCAGAGAGATGAAGAAGGATTCCTGCCAAGGGGGTTCCCAGTGGAGCCTGAGATCTAAACAACGGCACTGGGCACGTGCTGTGCAGGATGTGTGGACGGAGTGGTCCAGGACCCCTGATCACAGTGGCTGGGGGAGCCAGAGGCATCTGACATGGAGCCAGAAGCATCTGACTGGGCAGCTTGGGTGCAAACAGGGCCCTCTGGGAAGAGAGAGCACAGCCGTCTGTGGAGGACCTCACACCCACAGCACTGTATGCTGTATTAGCCCAGCATTTGTCCTTTGTCTTTTCCCTCTGTTGTGGAATAATAACTGGAAACTGTACAATAAAACAGGTTTTAAAAAGCACGCATTATTTTGTTTTTGTTTTTAAAAAGCCACAATGGTGCTTTTGTGTGCTCTTGTATTATGTAAAACTGAGAAACCTGCACCCCGGCCCACGTCCTGAGCATCTTCCCCATGTTTAGCTGCCTATTATCTGTGTGTCCCCATATCCCCAGCAAGACCCAGAAACTGGAGCCCACTATGGGCAGCCTTACATTCTTTCCCAGGATGGTATGCCCACTCTGACTCCTGTCTTCCTTGGAGCTCAGAGAACACCAAAACGACCCTGAAATATGCTGGGACAAGGCCAGCGGGGACGATGGAACTCGGCAGGCTTTTGAGCCAGACCTGCCTGGGCTCCGGAATCCCGTGGCTGGTGGACAGGGATGTGTGCGTTCACGAAGTCACCCATCCCTTAAGGGAGATGCTGCCTACTCCAGACAAGGCTTATCTGGAGGGGCCTCTTCCCGTTCTCCTCTTCAGCCACAGAAGAGAACTCTAAGCTCTCCAAGGAAGGAGCAAATACCACTTCCAGATGAGTTGTTAAATACTAGACAGGCACCATACTAGGTGCACAAGAGTGAGTCACCCAACTTGCCCTCATTCCGGCCTAGGGAGGGAGGTACTGACAATGTCCCCATTTCACAGATGCCAACACTGAGGCTCAGAGAGGTTAAGTAACTTACCCAAGATTACACCATGTGCAAATGTGGTGAAGAAAGGACTCTAACCCCGTCTCTGCAGCACGGAAGCTTATGGCCTGTCCCCAGTGTCTCACATAAAGAGACCATCAGTTCCAACTGCACTTCAGACAGACTCCATGGCTAGAACAACAGGAGTCCAGAGATGGCAGGCACAAGAGTCATGGTTGTGTGTGTGTGTCTGTGTGTGTGTGTGTGTGTGTGCGCGCGCGCACAGGATGTGTAAACACAGCCACACCCTCTGAACACGTGTGTGCTCGCTGCACATGGACCATGCATGTCTAATGCAGTCATTCTAAGTGAAAGGTGAGTGAGGGGAACTGAGAAGATGGCCCCGGTGGGGGCAAAGGACTGATCTTATGCTTCAAGATTCAGTGCTGCCCAGCATCGCGTGGGCGGACACCTCCCACTCCAGGGTGGCTTCTGTGCCCCTCCTCAGCTGCCCCCGCCTCCTGTGCTCATTTGTACTGCAGCCTTTCCCTCCCACTAGACTGGGGTCTCAAAGCCACTGTCCTTTTAATATCTGCATCTGCAGGGCCCAGCATGTGGCTTGGCTCCTGGGGAAAATGTGATTTACAGTTGGAACAAACACGTGTGCAAGGTGTGACAGAGGTCACTGCAGGCGGGCCTCACGGCCTAGGTTAGGGTCCCGGCTGGGACACATTCCAGCAGTGCCGCCTGGGGCACGGGGCTTCACCTCACCAAGCCTCGGGCTCCTCAACGGGCTTGAAGTACAGCAAGGATCACAGAGGTGACAAGGCAGACCTGGAAACCTGCAGCGAACACGGGAGGCTGGGAAATGTGAGCCTGGAGAGCACCGAGGTGTCAGCAAATGTCAGCGGGAAGCCGTGGAGTGCTCCTCACCCCCCAGTGCCACCAGGCGTTAAGGTTCAAGTTTGGGAAGTCAAAAAATCTTCTCGCTGCCATGGCTGGTTTGATTGTGTCCACCCTGGGCAGCTTCCAGTGGCTAACAGACCTTGAGTTAATGTAACTTCACGAAGACTTTCGGAACTAACACAAATTAAATGACTCCATTATGTCAGCCTCATTTCACTTTGGTTTTGCCGCCAACAGCTCTAATAGGCAAGCACTTTGCTCTATGACACTGTCTCGTTACTCAAGTTTCCAGCCAGTTTTCCACATTGAAGTATTTCTTTCATTATGCAAAAAATTTTGTGAAAGCCACAGGCTAAGGAAAGACAGCACTTTTCCTTGGCCGTGAACAGCCTGGTCATAAACTACAGCCTGTTTTCTACAAGGCCTCCTCCTCCTGCTCTTCCTGCAGGCCCCAGTGGGACTGGAGTCCCCTTACTAGGCAGAAAAGCATCATGTAAGGCTGAAGGGAAGCACCTCCTAAACTGGGGAAATAGGTACCAGCAATGCCCAAATAGAAGGAGCCGGGCATCAGGAGTTCACAGACAGAGTCCAGGTCCCAGCTCTGCCGCCTCTGCTGCCGCCCGCAGCCTCTCCGGGCATTATAACCCTCTGCTGGGAACTGCAGAACTCGGTCCCCAGTGCTATTCACAGCTTCCCTGGCACGTCACACAAGAGAAGATGTGAAAGTCTTGGAAATTAGGGAGCCTGGAACACAAGAGGCATTTGAAGACTCAAAAATGGGGAGTAAGGAGAGGATGGAGGGGAAGGAGGGCACAAGGGAAGGCAGGAAGCCAGATCTGGGCTGGGAGAAGCAGGTGCCAGTAGCCTGAGATCCCTTCTGGCTCCCCAGAGAGGCCCCTTTCTATAGGCTGCCCCAGACCTCAGACACAGGGGAGGAGCACAGCTTCCCTCTGCCTTTCCCAGGGTCTCACTCACAGAAGGGAAGAACAAGGGTCACATTTTCCAGATGCCTTGCACGGTTATAACCAGCTCGACTTCTCCCTTCTCATGGAGGGAGGCCCAGCTTGCTGGACTGGACCTAAATGTCAAGGCCACGTTCAGGGAGCAGGGCTCTAGCAGGGATGGGTTCAGGTGCTAGGCCTGCAATGCCCAGCCCAGTGCCCTTTGTCCAAGATCACCATACAGCCTTTCTGGTGTGGCTGGAAGCCAGCCGAACCTGAAAGGACAGGGGCCTCATGGCTGGAGAGCCTGTGCCCCCCTGCAGAACTCACTCCGCCCCTGCTCCAACTCCTGCTGTCCCCGAGTGAGTGAACTGCAACCCCACCTGCTTTGTGGCCCACACCCTTCCCCTCCTTCTCCATACCCCACACCCCTCAGCCTGCCAAGTCCTCCTACCCACGGATCCCTGGAATCTACCTCTTCTCTCTACATCAAATGGCACCCCCAGGCACAGCCAGTGCAACCCACCCTGAGATCAGCACCCAGGATCCCACTAGCCATCACTCCTTCCAGGCACTTCCCAAAAGGCCAATCTGATGGCGCACTCTCCTGCCTTCTCATGACCATCCCTTCCCCTCACAAGAGACCTGATTTCAACCTTGGCTGAGAGGCCCTGCTGCCCCTTCAGCCTCACCCTGGACTTTTCTCTCTGTCCTCACTCCCACTCTGAACAGTCTCAGCCTCAGGAACCCAGTGTGCTCCCCTGTCCCCGACCTCCCGGCCTGGCACACATAGTCCTCACTGGTAGACAACCCCACCCAACTGCCCTCTGCCTGTCCAGCTATTTCCGGCCCATAAATCTCCCTTGAAGGCGACTTCTACCAAAAAGCTGTCCCCAACACCTGCACCCAGGCTGCTTGGAGGATGAGCCTGGGTGCAGGTTTTGGGGACAGCATATATATATATTTCTTTTTTTGAGATGGAGTCTCACTCTGTCACCCAGGCTGGAGTGCAATGATGTGATCTCGGCTCACTGCAACTTCTGCCTCCTGGGTTCAAGTGATTCTACTGCTTCAGCCTCTGAGTAGCTGGGACTACAGGTGTGTGCCACCATGCCTGACTGATTTTTTTTTTGTACTTTTAGTAGAGACAGCATTTCACAATGTTGGCCAGGCTGGTCTCGAACTCCTGACCTCAAACCATCTGCCCACCTCAGCCTCCCAAAGTGCTGGGATTATAGGCCTGAGTCACAGTGCCAGGCCCCAGTTCTATATTTTAAATTTTCAGTATAAAAGAACACACCCTAATACCACCCCACACCCATGACCTCACGCTACCACCAAAGCTTCAGGGAGAATTTAGTAAAATGCATTTAAGGGAACAAATACCTTTGAATCTCTGAGCTTATAAAACAACCACAGCCCAACTCTGAGGTGGAGTGAGTCCCAAACTCACCCGGGAGGTGCTTCGGTACAGAACAGCATGTGATACTTGTTTCCACCAAAGTTTTCCCACAGGAATAGGTTACAATTAAGATGATGAAAAAAAAATTACATTTTGGGAGGCTCTACCCAGGCCCACAGGAAAACACAGAATACCTCTGTATCCCTGAAATACGCCTCACCAGGGGCTATGCCACAGAGCCCCATTCCCTCTGACAGGCTACTTGGAAAAAGGGGCACAGGGCCCAAAAAGTCAAGGCTTCAGACTCCCCAGACCACGTATGACTCACACAAGACACAACCTAAATCCCACACCCCACAGCCCTGGCCATGACTCAGCCCAGAGCATCGCACATCACAGATGCCATGGCCAAAGTATGTTTTATCTGTACCCCAACCAAACCTCAGCATCTGAGGCTGGACCCCTGGGGGTCACAGAGAATGACAACTTTAGACCCCAGAAAAAACTTTCCTAAAACAACATGGAGGATGCAAAATAAATATTTTTTTCCCCATTGCCAAAATGCTTATAGATGAGGCAGAAGGGGAAGAAGAGAGTTCCAGTTCCCCAGGGCTAATACTCCATCCCAGCCCCGGCCACAGCCTTCCCTCGTCCAGGGGCTCCTCCCCTCCCGCCACCGACTCAGAAGGGACAATCGTGTTCTCGTTCCTGCCCCCAGCCACCCCATGGACTAAGGTGAGGAGGAAGAAATGGCTTCAACACCCAAAGTGCAGATGGAATCTAAAAGCCACTTTTTTTTATGGCAAATGTTTCTACTTTAAGAAAAAGCTCATGCCAGAGATGGCAGCCCTGCATCGACACACACTGAGCAAGCCCCTGCCATGTGTGCAGAGAGGGGCCCAGTGCAGACTGGCCTTCAGAGCATCCGGCCAAGAGGAAAGGTCTGGGATTGGGGAGGCCTAGGAGGGGTCAGACCTCGCGCTGTATCACCCCGGTGGCAGGGTGGCCATGTGCCGGCGCTCCTGGACGGTCCAGGCTTAGGCCTGCCATCCCTGCAAGATTACTTCTACCTCTCAGCACAGCCAGGGGAACCCAGGGCAGAGCTGGCCTGAAGTGAGGCTTGAGGGAAAGAAGAGCCGTGGCTCATTTGCAAGTGACATGGCGCTGACTCCTCTCTGCCAGCCTGGGGTGTGGGTGGGGCTGAGACTCCACAGACCACATTCCCGCTCTGTCCATGGGTGTTAGCGGGAGGCCCTTGGGACCACAGGGGAAGAAGCGAACTGCTCTCCCCCCAGGCTTCCCCTTGTCCCTCCAGGGTTTTCTGTCTACAGTTCCTGTAGGTGTACCCCGTGACATCGCTCCTCACCTCCAAGACCCCAACTGTCCCCTCCTCAGAGGGCTGTGCAGCTCCATGCCCCTCAGACCTCTCTAACAAGATGCCAACCCCAAGGGACAGCGCCCCTCCCTGCAGCCACCCCATAACCGGCACACTTCAGTGTTGTCCTCTGCCTGCCCGGCCCAGCTGCCAACGTTACAGCTCAGACACAGTTCTCCAGAGCAAGTCTTCTCTGTTCAGTAACCCGTGCAGCTCCTCACTCCTGACCAGCTGTGAGAACTTTCTCTGCCTCCACTCCCGATGTCACTGAGAATCCAGCCAAACGGGACCCCAAGTCACAATCAAGTACTTGTGCAGAAATTGGGTCCAGTCACTCCCACAAGAAGGAAACAAAGGCTCTGGAATGCCTGCCCTGCACACAAGCTGTGACGGGCTCTGGCCATGAAACCTGGAGAGGGACAGCTTTGAAGTTATTACCATAACAAGGGGCACTAAGCGGTAACAGCACATCACCCATGGCTGGGCACCGGCCACGTGCCAGGCATGCGCTGTAACGTTGCTCTTTAGATCAACCTGCGGGACAGGGATTCCATTCCTACTGCCATGAAGAGCATGGCGCATAGTGACGCCCTGCCCAGGCCAGCGAAGAGGCCAGCTTGGGACAGAGCTGAGGCTGCAGAGGGCTCCACTGGCTCCAGCCTGTGCACGTTCATCTCTGCCCAGCGAGTCTGTAGACGTGGCAGGCGTGGGAAGAGCCTCACGCCCCCCACCTCCCACACACGAGTAAAGGCTCCAGACATGTCCCTGCCACAGAAGCCACCCACGGACAACAGAGGCAAAGACCCAGAAGGAAAACCTCCTGTTGAAGGTTTCTGAGGAACATGGAGGCGTGTGGTGTGTGGAAAGCCAATCAAGTCACCCTATTTTTCTTTTCTCACAAAAAAAGAATTTCTCTTGTCATCTGAGTCAGCAAACCACTGCATCTTCCCCAGGATTGAATTTCTCTAATCAAATTGCTTCTCCAGGCTGAAGGCGAACGTTCCTTCCCTCTGCCTATTAATCACTGGGAGGCCCCTATCGATCCCAGAGCTACCTGGGTTTCTATTAGGAAAACTGTAAAAACTGCTCATTAGTGGAGGCAGTGGGGTTGCAGGGACAGCTCTGGTCAGGGACTCCGGAGCCTGGCTCCAGCGGGCTCACCGACCTCCATCAGGATGAGGGGATCATCGCTGAAGGGATGAGGGCACATCAGGATGCTTCCTCCTTATTTCTAGAAGCTCCATTTCTGAGGGACTCTCCTATTTTCCTTTTAAATTGAAAAGCAAGGTACAAAGAAAATTCACACAAAAAATCACCTGTAACTCAGACTGCAGAGGGGAACGCAGAGGGATGAGCAATGCCGACACAGTATAAATAAGCTTCAATAACAACCTGCAAGGAAACGGCTCCCCACGATTAAGCTTCGCTCTGATGATTCACGAGGTTCTTTGAGGCGTTTGAAGGAATTAAACAAGAAACAAAGAGAGACAGGTGAGAGGAGGAGCCAGACACCTGAGTTGGGGGCTGCTCTGGGCTTGGATAAAGAGGCATGTGCAGCACCCACATAACCTCTAGGAGGTGGGGTTGCCCAGAAAACCCCTCCTCAAAGCAACCTCGAGGAGACGTTTCAGAGTCCCCAGGTTGGCCACTGACCGTGGAGCTCTTCCCTGCCCCCTCACAGCAAAGCCAACCCACAATCCACGTGGGGGGCCTGTCAAGACACAGCCAGACCTGGCTGCTCAGATCCTCCCGGAGGTCAATCTCCCCAGCAGCCATGGCTTTTGGGTGCTTTGGTGCCAGGTCTGTTGCACCCTCTAAATGCAGTGCCTCTACAGCAAGGAGGGAAGGGGAGCAGAGCCGGGCATCTTGAAGCATGTAATGAGACAGCATCTATTACCATGCGTTCTAAAGAGGTTTATGCATACATGAGGGTTGTCATGAAATTTAATTTCAGTGGTTTGATAATGAAGCAAAAACACATAATAATTATAATATCTTAATTTTCTAGTAAATTTGCTGCTGCTGCCAACACTGTATTTTCTTAAGAAAGTTCATGTGGTTTCACTTAAGAGAGATGTCCACTGTTCCCGGTCATGCTTGGAAACTGGATAACGAGGAAAGGCAATCGATTCTAGGGGCGCAGCCTAGGGAACTGTGGGCAACTCCCGCAGAAAGGTGGGCAGTGGAGAACAGGCAGCTGGTGCTCTGCAGCCCAGTTCCAGCACCAACTGACTACATGCCCCTGGCAGGCCTCCGCCTCTTTTACTCACAGGGAAAAGTGAGCGCAAGGCCCACACCCTGTAGAACTGCCTGTGAACGAATGTGGTGTCTTTCCCAATACCACCCTGGGGCAGAAATGGAAGTTAATACAGACCTCCAGCTGCTCAACTGGGGACAGGGCTTTGAACGTCACAGGGCCCAGGAAACGGAATCGCTAGGCACCAAGCATCACAAATCACGTCTGGCAAAATAAGGTTAACGAATGGTCCTTCATTACAGAACTGATGTATCACGCCTGCCACAGAAACTCACAAGCTGAGGGATGAGTCACTAATTTCCAAGGACCTTTTAAAGGAGATATTAGTTAGGAATGTGGAAAGGTACTTTGTACATCCAGTTGCCTTAGTGTTCTATTGTAAATTGTAAGACTAACAAGGTATCTCAAAGAAATATGAGGAGAGTGGCACAGCTAATGTCTAAAAACTCCAAAACTCACAGGCCATGAACATTCTTTCCTGCCTACCGCCCACCTCCCACCACCACCACGCTGCTGCCCTTGCCTGCACGGCTGTCCCCGGCACACTGGCCCTGGCCACCTCCTGCTCTCTTGTCACATCGTCCTGTAAATGAATGTTTATTCCCCACAAAATCTACTTGCTGAAGTCCTACCCCCCACCGTGATGATATAAAGGGCAGGGCTTCAGGGAGGTCATCAGCTCATGAGGATGGAGCCCACATGATCAGGATCAGTGTTCTTCTAAACAAAGCTTGAGAAAAACCCGTGGCCCCTGCCACATGTGAGGACACAGCGAGAAGCCTCCATCAATGAAGCAGGAAATGGGCCCTCACCAGGCACAGAATCTGCCCAGCATCTTGATCTTGAACTTACAGCCTCTAGAACCATGAGAAATAATTTTTGGTTGTTTATAAGCCACATAGTTTATGGTATTTTGTTACAGCAGCTCAGCATTTCCATATTATCATCGCCTCCTCCAGGAAGCCCTCCCAGCCACCTTCCCTGGCCCCCCAGTCTGGGTTGGGTGCCTTCCTGTGTGTTCTGCATCCTCCTCACACTGTGTAACAGTTGCCTGTTTGTGTGCTTTTCTTCCAAAGCTAAATATAAGTGTGGTGAGAATACACACGGCACCACAGGCACTCACTCCCAGCAGAGCCGGGCGCCCTGGAGGCACGCAAAAAGTACTTGGTGAAGAGACAAAGGAACACGCTGGACGTCAAAGACGCAGTTTGCTTCTCGGCCTCACCCTTCCTTCTGCTGGGTGACGCTGCACTTTACAGTCCTTTGGTAAGTCCAGCTTACCAAAGGCCGCACAGAGCAGAAGGAGGAAAAGAGAATTTTGCCCCCGTCCCGGCCTCTCTCACACCATCCCAAGCTTGGCTCCACCAGCGTCCCCGCTTGCTGTGGGGAGCAGAGGGCAGAGCCTGGACTTCAGACAGACGGAGTTCCATTCAGTAGTTTTGATCAGCCACTCGGTTTGCTTATCTATAAAACGAGGACACTGTTCCCACATGAGAATATTATGAGGACTGAATGTGGCTTCACATGGGAAGTGCTCGGTAAATCCTATTTCCATCCTCTCTTCCCCCAGGAAGCATGTTGCTCCTCCTCGTGCTGTTGGGGACACATTTCTATCCATAGCTCTTGCACTGGATGAGATGAGATCACCACTTCCTACTAGGAGGGAGGAGAGGCGGCAGGCACCACAATTATCTAGCTGGGGTTGGTCTCTCTCTTAGATTGCAGGCCAGTCTGCAAATGGCAGCATCCAAGCCAAGTTAATTCCAGGAATCCGGCTGTGCTATCTGCAAAGGAAAGTTCTGTGCACCTGCCTCCCTCCCAGGTAGCACTGAGAGCACCACCTGCCACTCCTGCTGGTGGAGATGACTCTGGAGTCTTAGCCTCACTACTGCCCGCACCTCCAGGCAGAACCCACGCCTTCCCCACTCCACAGGGCAAAACGCAGCCAGAGGAAGCTTCTTTAGGTCTAGCACGGCCTGGGGAGTGGCAGGAGTGCCTCCTCGTAGGGTGAGGGGAGAGCCAGGAGAGGGGTTGAGCTCAGAACTCTGAGAAGGAACTGGGTACTCAACAGACAAAGCCTGGATGGACAGGGACCAGGTCTGAGGTCTGCGCAGATGCCTGGCACTGCCAAGTCAGGTACAGCCATTTCCACTTCCTCCACCTGCACTGCTCCATGCAGCCCTTCCAGGGAGGCCAAGCATGCATCTGACCCACAGGAGGCTGGTGAGGCACTGAGAGAGGTTAGGGGAAGGGAAGGGATTGACACATTCCAGGCCTCAGGGCTCAAGCATCCCAAACAGGCAGTCAGGGTGGAGTCACATGTGTGTCCCCAGCAGTGGGCACAGCAGGAGAGTGCCTAAGATGACTCCCAAGACAAATGTAACCTCTGACCTCTAGTTCACCCACAGCTCCCACCCGGCCAGGCAGCAAGATGCCCTTGTCAGACAGACACCTGTCCCAAAGCGCTGCCACTCCCCAGCGAGGAGGGGTCCTTATTTATTCTTCTCAGCACGTCTGGAGCCTGACACGGGGCTTGCCACACAGCGAGTTCCTAAAGTATCAATATTTGTTAAATGAATATTTTATGAATGAATAAAAGAATATGAAGTTAGACGCATTCAGAAATGAGAATTTAAGCAAAAACTTAATAACAAAAAAGCCTGAAGCAGAAGGCTAAATTGTGATTATTTGCAGCTGGGATTGTTAATGTCATCAGCTTTGCACTGCCAAGAATGAGTCAAGCTTACTATACAGGACAAGCTTAGCAATTTATAATCTCTTTAAAGCGTTTTATACTACTGTCGTAAGAAGACTAGATGTATGTTCTCTGGGATCTTCACTACATCAAGGCATTTAGACAAGACAGAGCAGTTTGAGGGCCAACAGTTCCCTATGCCACAGCATTGAACCCAGCCCTGACAAAGGTGTAGACCCCAGAGGATGCATCGGTGCTCCCTGAAGACACCTGTCCTCATCCTTAGAAACCTGAGGTGCTGCAGCATCCAGCCACAGCCGTCACGGCTCATACACACAGAAGTGTGCACCGGCCCCACATACACACCCACACCCACGTGGCAAGTCCTGTCCAAGTGATATTGGGAAGGAGGGTTTTCTGGCACCTCTCAAAGGCAGGCCATAAATGCCCCCCAAGCCACTAGATCTCTAGCTTCCAGCAGCCAAAGCAGAACCTGCTACAAGGCTGCAGGGCCTGGCTTGGTATTCATGCATATCATTAACAATAATCACATTAAATATGAAATACCCTGGAAGCCACCTCACAGTGAGTACATTAGCATGGAAATGAATAAAGTGGCATATTTACACAATGAAATATTAATAGCAGTCCAAATGAAAGAACCAGATTTATATTTAGCTCCAAAGAATAATGCTGATTTTTAAAGTTTTAACAGGACATGTATGATATAGAACTACTTATGTCATTAAAAAATAAACTTTTGGCTAGGTGCGGTGGCTCATGCCTTCAATACTAACACTCTGGGAAGCCGAGGAGGATGGATCACGAGTTTGAGACCACCCTGACCAACATGGTGAAACCCTGTCTCCACTAAAAATACAAAAATTAGCGGTGCCTGGTGGCTCACGCCTGTAATCCCAGCACTTTGGGAAGCTGAGTCAGGCTGATCAGGATGTCAGGAGTTGGAGACCAGCCCGGCCAACATGGAGAAACCCCGTCTCTACTAAAAACACAAAAATTAGCTGGGTGTGGTGGCACGCACCTGTAAATCCCAGCTACTCAGGAGGCTGAGGCAGGAGTATCACTTGAACCCAGGAGGCAGAGGTTGCAGTGAGCTGAGATCATGCCACTGCACTCCAGCCTGGGTGACAGAGCAAGACTCCATGTCAAATAAAAAAAAAAAAAAACTCTCAAAATAATGTTTGGTTGGGGATATAAGTATATACAATAAAGCAGTAAAACATGGATGTGGAATGATACCATCACCTCCAAGAAAGAAATTACCCTGAGGAGGCAGGAAAGAGAAAAGAAGATGGGTTGAGGTGGGCAGAAGAGTTTAGCTATTTTAACTCTTATTGCCCCAACATTTTCTTCTAAAAAATTTCAAACATAAGGTGAAAATAATTTACAGTGAATACCCTGTATGCCCATGCAGAGACGCTGCTAACATTATACTATATTTATATTAGCACCTAAGGTGTTCCTCTGCCCATGCACTCAGCTGTCAGATGTTTTAGAGATCTCGAAGACTACAGGAGGTATTATCCCCCGGCCCCAAATCCTCTGGTGTGCATATCATTAACTAGAGCTCAACTCTGGTTTAGTTTTCCCTTCTAATATAAAGCCAATACATCATGAAATATTCAAATCTCAAGTGATTATCTGCTGAGTTTTAACAAATAAATGCACATGTGTGACCCAAACCCCTCTTAAGTTATACAGCATCACTGTTACCTAGAACATGACCTTGTGCCCTTTCCTGGTCAAACCCTGTTCCAGTCTCTCCAGAAGGAATCGATGTTCTGAGTTTTTCCATCATAAATTGGTTCTGCTTGTTCTATAAGCTGGTGTTAAAGTAATTGCTGTTTTCAACATTAAATGTAAAGGCAAAAGCCACAATTACTTTTGCACCAACCTACAGCGTTTCACATCATGGAGTCACATGGCATATGCACTTTGGGTAAGGCTCCTTTCACTAGACATCCTGTTCCGGAGAGCTGCCTGTGCCGTCCTGTGTGTGAGTAATTCACGCATTTCTGTTGCAGAGTACTACCCTGTTTGTGAGAAACCACTGCCGTTCGTTTGTCTGTTCTCCTGTAATGGACACCTGGCCTCTTTCTATTTTCTGGCTAGGAACATTGTTGTATACGTCTTCTTGTGACTGTATGTTTTACATTATCCTTAAATAAATAACTAGTGTTGAAATAGCTGGGCAAAGGGTAAGTGTATGTTTAGTTTTATAGGACAGCCCCAAACCTTTCTCCAAAGCACATGCACTATTTTAAATCCCCAACCACAAGGCATGAGAGTTCCTGTTGCTTCACACCCTCACCAGCATTTGGTGCTGTCTTTAACCATTCTGCTGAGTGTGCTTTGCTATCTCATTGTGGTTTGGACTTACGTTCCACCACTGATTGATAATGCTGCTATTTTCAAAAACATTTTATTTCCTTAAAACAAAAGAAAGAGGCAAAGAGAGAGAAGGATCTGGGGCAAATAGAGCAAAATGCTTAAATCTAAGATGTGAGTATGCTAGTTTCTAAGTTATTTTCTGTAAGTTTGAAGTCTTTAGCAGTTAAAAATAAAAATATTATTCCATCTACAATTCTATCTGTAAGTGTATGTCCTGGAACCCAGGCTAGGCTTGGAGGCATAGCTTCTCACTGTGGAGGGAGGTCCAGTGGGGATTGGATCAGGGGCCCACTGAGGGGCTCTGCCACAGAAGGACAACATCATCCGGGATTCACTGAGCTCCACCTGCCTCCAGGAATGCCCTGGCAACCTTGGCTTCACTCCTCACCAGCTCTCAGTTCTGCCTCAGCTCCTCACCCGCCTCTGCCAGGCCAGGGGTCTCCTGAGGCTGATCCTGGCCAGTGTTTGCTAGTGCCAGCTCTCTTTGCCCTCCAGAGACTGGGCTTGAGTGAGTGTGCTCCCCTCCCAAAGGTCTGAGCCTGGCTTGTCTTTCTGTAGCATTAACTCCTCAAAGGAATTTCTACTGATGCTGACATGCAGTTCCCAAACCGATACCAAATATTTCCAGATACATTTTTTTTTTTGAGATGGAGTCTCACTCTATCACCCAGGTTAGAGTGCAGTAGCACAATTTTGGCTCACTGCAACCTTCGCCTCCTGGGTTCAAGCAATTCTCCTGCCTCAGCCTCCCAAGTAGCTGGGATTACAGGCATGTACCACCATGCCCAGTTACTTTCTGTACTTTTAGTAGAGACAGGGTTTCACCAT
Source organism: Leontopithecus rosalia (assembly GCA_028533165.1). Classification (NCBI taxonomy): domain Eukaryota; kingdom Metazoa; phylum Chordata; class Mammalia; order Primates; family Cebidae; genus Leontopithecus; species Leontopithecus rosalia. Next base: position 85,813,512 of record CM052663.1, read on the forward strand.
GTTAGCCAGGCTGATCTCCTGACCACAGGTGATCCACCCACTTCGGCCTCCCGAAGTGCCAGGATTACAAGCATAAGCCACCATGCCCAGCCCAGATACCACTAAAGAATTTAACAGCGAAGACACCCGAATGCTGCCGGGTCCTCAAATGTGGGCTCTGAAGGCACACATTGTCACCTCCTCAGACACCATCGGTTTTACCTACTTTGCACTTGGCTCTAATTTAAAACCACTCCAGATTCTCCCACCAAACTTGAAATAATCACTATGCTATCTCTGAAAGGGAGACAAAACTGCTCATCCCCTGAGGACTCGGGGTGGATTATGTCCACACCCTCCCCAGCAGGGTGAGGAAGGCAGGGGTGGCCTGCGACAGCACGAGGAACCATGGGGTACTTACCGCTGGCACTCGCTGGCATGCAGGATGAGCACCTCGCTGCTCCTGGTGCTGACGGTCAGCTCGTGCTCCGTGGAGTTGAAGACATCCAGGAGCAGGTGGCACTGCCGGGTGCTGTGTTCAAGACAAAAGAAAGTTCACAATCCTGTGACAGCCAAAGACGAGTGACTTTTTCCACTCTCCAAAGATTTCCCGCCACTTACCAGGCAAAGTATATCGGGAACCAAGTGCTCCCAGGCTCGGGGATTGCGGAGACTGCTTTCGAACACAAGTGTGAACTCTAAGGAGTGGGTTTAGGCTTCAGGTCCTCCTTGGTCCCTGGGCCCTGGGGACACGTGCTCACAGCTGAGCCCTACCTTTTACCAACCAAGTGACCTTGGAAGGTAACCTGAATTCTCCAAACCTCGATACACTGATGACTAGAACACCTGCCTCTCATCTGTGAAGAAACACAGGCATGCAGTGCCGTCCAATGAGGCCATGTCCAAGCCAGCATCCTCAGCTACAAGATTCCAAGCTGGGCACTGAGGCGTGATGACGGGTGTCCTGCCTGTGCGTATGTGTGCGCAGCCAGTGCATGCTTCTCCCACACAGGCACCTCTAGAACTGGGGCAGATACTGGACGTTTACTCACCACCCTTTGAAGCCTGTTCTCCTTTGCTTACTCTCCTACAGAGGTGAAAAGCAAAATACTCAAGTTCCCACTGTTCCTTGCAAGGGCCAGTCCATGTGGGGAAGTTCTAGCCAACAAGGCACAGGCCTCTAGATTCTTTCCTTCCCAAATACAAACACGTGTCTTGGGAGGAGAGGGCTTTTACCCTTCAGCCTTCCTCGTTCCCCTTCCTTCCTCCCTAGAAGCAAGTAGGATGCCCAGAAGCTCAGTAAACCTCAGGGACACTGAGGACAAAACCCACCAGCTGTGGATGGCACAGCAGGGGTCAGAGGTGCTTGGGAGCAGTCACATCCTTGAGCGGCTGTGGCAGCCCTGCACTGCCGGCCTCCCTCTAGACACGTTAGCTCCATGTGCAAAGTGGAAAAATTCAGCCCCAGACGTGCCATTTGTGTCAGTCATCATCTGTTAGGTTAACATGACAGCTGAATGCTTGCCAAAAACTCATACAGTGTCTTGGACACCAAGTATCACAGTCAGCACGTTACCAGGTCATCGATAAATGTCTGCTGATCTCAATGGACGGCTGCACCCACGCAGGACAGACAGAGATGACAGCAACTGCGCAGAGGCCATTCTTCTTGGAAGATCAGGATAAATAGTTTTCATGGGGGGAGAAAACTTGGAGAAAAAGATCTGTGCCCTGGTCATTATGATTAGCCTAGTGTGACTTCAAAACATGGCCTTCCAAAGGGCATTTGAATTCTCAAATGTATTTCTCCAAGTGGGAGGCAAGCCTTTGCTGGTTGTTAAAGGAAAGTCCAGTCAAAGGAAAGGGACAATCGCCTGTGACTTCTTCACAACAGCCTTGGAAGCAGTCCTCGGACCCCCACCAGCACTGGAGAGGGAGGCTCAGGAGAGGACAGGAGTGCTGCCACGATGCCTGAGACCCTGGATGGAGCACTCGAAACCCGGGCTTTTCCCAGTAGACGTGGACCTCTATTCATTCCAAAGCCACACATGCCCTCCCTCTTTCCAGAGAGGGGAACTGAGACACTGGGGGTGCAGTGGCAGGCCCAGAAGTTCATGCACATACGCATGCACACGCACAAGTACGACTTTGTCAAAAGGCCACAGGGCATCTGTGAAAGATCAATTTTTCAGAAAAAGGGGAAGTCCGGAGCATGCCACCATTTCCCTTTTTTTTAGTTTAGAGAAAGAGTTTTACTTTTGTCACCCAGTTTGGAGAGCAGTGACACGATATTGGCTCACTGCAACCTCCATCTCCCGGGTTCAAGTGATTCTCCTGCTTCAGCCCCTTGAGTAAGTAGGATTACAGGTGCCCATCACCATGCCCAGCTAATTTTTGTGTTTTTAGTAGAGACGGAGTTTCATCATGATGGCCAGACTGGTCTCGAACTCCTGACCTCAGATGATCTGCTGCCTCGGCCTCCCAAAGTATTGGGATTACATTACACGGCGCCATTTCTATCAGGTTGCACAGCGTCAACGGGGTGCCACACACCTAGAGATGACAGCTGCCATCAGTCGAGTCTGGGTTTTTTGGGTGGGGCTGCCTTCTCCAGAGGTTCGGCACTTGGAAAACATTCATTAGCTCTGACAGCTGCCTGCAAGAGGCCTCTCTGCTCAGCTCACAGAAAAATGAGCTTCCGAGAATGAAGATCTATTCCTCTGTTGTCATAACTTCATGAAATCTTTAATCACAGCAAAATCTTTCATCAGAAAAGGGAACTCGTAAAACATTTATCAGAGGAGGAAAATTGAAGTGATTTTTTAAAAGTCTGGGAGAAAAGGTTCAAATGTATTTTGTTTACACTCACAGAATGGAGCGCTTAGGAGTCGGTGCAGGAATGAGCATCGTAGGTACACAATGCGTTTCTGTCCTCTTCCTCTGCTTTTTTCTGACTCACTGTCTGAGTGTGGGGGCGTCTGGACCGAGTGTTTCTATTCCTTCTAATTGTTGACATGATGATGTATTGGTGGAGTTTGGCTTCCTAGCTGTTATTCATAAGTAAGTTTCCTTTCCCATACCGCAGTAGCGGTGTGTGCCACCATAATGTCACTGACTCTGTGTACCTTTCCACATGGCTTTGGATGCTTGGCTTTGAGGCTAAGGCTCTGAGCATACAGTTTACCTTAATTCCTGTGTGCTTTTTGGGTTTGCTTTTTTTCTAGACACATCTATATGAAGTATGAGGAAATCCAAGAAAGCTTCCTGGAAGAGCTGAGACCAGGGTGCATCTCTGGAGAACAGACACGTTTGCCTGGCTTAGAAGAGAGAAGAAAACAAGTCCCACAGCATGGAGGAGTCTAGCTATTTTGGGAATATGGAGTCACGTTGAGAGTGGTAGAACAGGCTGCCAGGTGAAAACAGAAGCCCTTTTTCGGCAAAGAGAGCAGCAGTGTATGTATTACTAAAACCACTTTGACACAATGAGTGGGCACTATTTCCTCAGCACCGAATTGGAGATTTTTATTAATTATTCCATCCAGCAAGTACCTCCTGAGGAACTAAATAAGAAATACAAGCTCCCTCCATTCATGGCTACTATACTCTTCTGAGGGAAAAGGGCAGGACTGATAGAGTTGCTTTAAAAAAATAAAATTTGCTGTCATTTTTTGTAAAATTAGAAAAAAAAGCTGAAAATGATTGCTGAAAAAAAGACTAAGACACAAAATCAATACCAGTCCTACACATCAACTAAAAACAATTACAAGACAAACTTCTTGAGAAAATACATTTATAATAGCAACAAAGTCCACAATGCAGGTAGAAATAAATCTAACAAAATACATGCACAATATTTATGCAAAAAATTCTGAGGTTTTGTGGAACAGTATTAAAGAAAACAAAAAAGTTCAGAGATGTACAGGTTAAGTATCCGTGATCTGAAATGCTTGGACCAGCTGTGTTTCAAATATGGTTTTTTTTTTTTAAGATTTTGGAATACTTGATTATGCTTGCCAAGTGAGCATCCAAAATCCAAAAATCTGAGATGTAAAACACTCCAATGAGCATTTCCTTTGGGCACCATGTCAGTGTTCAAAAAGTTTTGAATTTTGGAGCATTTCAAGTTTGGGGATGCTCAACCCATGTTATGTTCAAAGATGGAAAGACTTAATATTTTTAAAAAAGTTATCTCTTTCTGAATTTCTATAAACTCAGTGTAACTCAATAAGAAAAATCACAACAGGGTTTTGTTAAAACAATGATGTGGGAGGTTCTTGAAAGGAATCTGGCCTAATAGACATCAGGAATTGTTATAAAGCTGTAATCATGAAGACAGTGGCACTGGGCAGTGACAGAGATACATTACTGAAAGAAAAGATAGCCACAAAGCAGATCCACGAACATAAGGAAACTGGAGCGATGATTGCAGTGGTGGTGTTGATGAATTAGCACAAGGTTCACTGAATAGTGCTGGGAAAAATGATTATGCAGATAGACAGAAAAGTAGATCCCTACCTCACATCATAAATAAAAATAAATCCCAAATACAATGAATAACTAAATATAGTAAAACAATATTTAAAAATCTTCAGAAGAAAATAGAGATGAACAGCTCATGACCTTGAAAAACAGAGTTCTCAAGTGAGTTACAATACATATAAAATACAAAGGAAGAGAATAAAACATCTGGCTGCATTCAAATTAACATAACCAAAGCAAAGACAGGCCTCAAGTTTAATGTGCTACCAATAACTTTTCATAGACATCTGCAGCACATTAAATTGACTAAGGATTTGAATTCTGAATTTATAGAGAACTCCTATAAATCATTAAGAAAGAAATGACCCAATAGAAAATCGAGCAAAAGACAAGAATCAACAATTTAAAGTATGGAAAACTCAATAACCAACAAACAGGAACAGAAGCTCAATCCAACTAGCAGTTAGAGAAATGGAAATAAACCCCAAAAGCATTCTTCCTCACACAACCTACTGGAAATATTTTTAAGTGTCCCAGTACCAAGTGTTGGCCAAGCTATAGATCAACAGGAAATATGGGAACTCTCTTCCCTGCCGGTAGGGATGCGAATTGGTATGACTCCTTAGGAGAGAAAAGCATTTGACCGAACAAATGCATCTGTAGCTGCCGATCTTAAATCAACTCAGAATTTGGTAAAAGAACACATTCAAAGTGTTCAATGCAACATTGCCTATAAAAGTAAAAAACTGTTTTAACTAAGTGCACATCAACTAGACAGCAGACACAGGTACACATGGTAGAGTGACAAGGTGGGAACCCAGGCAGAGGTGAAAATAAATTTAAAAGAACTATATGCCCCACCACAGACAAAGCTCATGTTAAAACTGCTGAGTGAGTAAGTCCTAGAAGATACCATATTTTATATACACACACACACACACACACACATCAAATTTTAAAATATGTTTTAAAATACTCGATATGGTCTACAAACATCAAATTTAAGAGTAGTCATTCATGCTAAAAGAGCAAGAAACACAGTATGGAAGAATATACAGAGCTTTAACAGCATATTCTTATCTCTTTAAATTAACAAAATAAAAGAAAATACAGTGAAATGCTTAAAATGGACAAGTCTGGGCGGTAGATAAATTGATACCTCTGAGACCTTTATTTATGTTTCTTATACTTGAAATGTCTTATAAAAAGTAGTTTTAAAGTCACTTGGAATACTGTGTTAGCCTGGGATCCCCCGAGAAAAGCAGAGCCTAAGAAAAGGGTTTGCACAGAGCTACTGCTTAGGGAAGGGATGCCAGGAACCAGGTGGAGTGTGCAGAGTGGGGCAGCAGAAGAGAAGGTGATACCAGAGTGCACATTGCTGCGCGTTGCTGAGCTCGCGGCTCTGTGGGCTCAATCCACCATCCTTCTATAGAGCCGAGGGGACTGTGCCTCAGCACTGTACCCAAGGCACAGAAGAGAAAATAATTTCTCTCCCAGCTCTTTCCCTTACTAGACAAACTTTCCCCCAGAGGGGTCAAGTCTCTCACACTTCATGCATGTACTATGCAGAGAGGCTACCCATGGGCACCCAATCCTACAGCCTCAGAGAAGGCAGTTAGAATATTCCAGAAAGCAAGAGACGCTCAGCACGGCTAAGGTAAGGTGCCTTCAGGTGACATCTGCATAAATTTGGTTGCCATGGCAATAGCTAGTCTAAAAGTGGGCTAGTATATGAGGCAGGGCATAAGACATGTATGACACAAATAGTTTTAAAAAATTAAGTGAATCTCTTGACAACATTAACAGGGATTTTAAAAAATGACTTCAGATTTGATGGCAAACAAGGGCCACCCTGAAGAAATGGTGCTGCAGTCGGGAATGCAGTGACAGGACAGCAGTCACGTGATGGTCTTGGAGGACAGCTTTCCACGGAGAATGAGCAGTTAACGCAAAAGTCGTAAGGCACAGTGTGATCAAGAAACAGAACCAGCAAAGAAAGCGGTGCCGGAGTCAAAACAGGAAAGGTCACGGGAAATATTCCACTTTATTCCCAACATAACAGGAAGCTATTTTGAGAGTTTTAAGCAGATGAGTGACATGAATTGGTTTGTGTCAAAAAAAAATGTTGAGTTCCAATTCTGGAAAAGATGGAGTAAGCACAATCTACCCTGTCTCTCCCACTGAATGGAACTATAAGTCATAGAATGCACTCAGCTGAAGAAGACTCAAAAAATAACTGTTAGAAGGTGGATCACAGTAGGAGCCAGAAACTGAAGTTATTCTAAACAGGCAGTGAGCTCCATCTCTCTTCAGTGCCGCCTGGCCTGAACTGAAAAGGCAGCATGGAGTTGAGAGACGTGCCCTGGGTATAGACACAGCTCCAAGGGCAGCCCCTCTTCCTGGTCCAACAAGTGGGAAAAGGCATTCTGAAGGGCCACAGAAAGTAGGGGAATCCGTGGGTCTTTTCTTTCTTTTCCTCCCTTTTCTCCCAGCCCAGCCTCAAAGCAAACCACAGGAGATAATGATATCATAGCAGTCTTGGCAGAACAGGTGCACACACCTCCCTGACACAAACCCCATCACTGACCCAAAGAGCTGAGCTCTCAAAACCATGGGGCCAGTCTACATCACTCTGATTTCCTTCTCTGTGCCTCTGGACATCAATCCTCCACATAGACACACAGAGGGGGAACCTCACATCTTAGCTCTGTAGTAGGCACATAGGGATAGGAGCCCCCAGTAACTTGGAAAGATTTCAGAAAGGAGACTGACTCAAAGAGCAAATAAAGTCATGCATGAACTCCTAAGCTCACCAGGGAGATGAGCTTGAGAGAATCAGACCCTGAAGAGCAAACTGTGGGCTTTGATAACTGATCTCCAGGCAAGAACGCCGACAGGCACCCAGTGCGGCTGATCCAAGGAGCACCACAAATGCTTTGAAACTGAAACTGCAGCACAGCCCGCAAAAGGCGCTCTGCTAAAAAAAGGTACCAATACTTTCCTCTGGAGGCACACAAGCCCCCAGTGTCTCCAACACTATAGTCAAGATGTCCAGAATACGATCTAAAATAACTCAACACAGAAAGAACTAAGAAAATATCGAGTCATGAGGAAAAAGTAAACAACAGACAATCATTTCAAGATGACTGTCGTATCAAAAAGAGAATTTAAATGCATTCCAAGAAGGGACCATACTTGAAACAAGTGAAAAGATGAAAAATCTCAGCAAAAAAAACTGAAGATATAAAAAAGAACCATAGAAACTTTAGCAAAAAATAAAAAAATGAAAACTTCAAAAGATGGTGAATTATCTTAGTAATTGAGAGAACAAGTAAACATAAAATCAGAAAAAATATAAGATAAACAAGAATACCACAGACCATCCAGATATCATTAATACTCGGAGAGCATTCCATTCAAACGTGGTAGAATACCCATACTACCCAGTTCTACAGGCAAGATTTACCAACAATTATATTCCAAGACCGTGGGTGGAGGGAGGGTGACTAACACCTGGAAAACAGAAACCATTCAGTGTGGCTCTGGGACCACTGAGGAATTAACAAGTAAACGTGCAGAGAGATTAACAAAACACCCAGTGGAAACAGAAGAGAAAAAGATGAAAAAAACCACTCTTATGGGACAACAAAACCTCTAAATATCATATCACAGGACACTCAGAAGAAAAGAAGAAAATGACTGGCCATTAAAACAAAATAATGGCCACACTCAAAAAAGCATTTGACAAAAGACATAAGCAGACTCAGAACATGAAAAGTTTGTTGTTGTTGTTGTTGTTGTTGTTGTTTTGTTTCTTTTTGAAACAGAGCCTCGCTCTGCTGCCCAGGCTTGAGTGCAATGGCGCACTTAGTTCACTGCAACCTCTGTCTCCTAGGTTCAAGCGATTCTCCTGACTCAGCCTCCCAATCAGTGGGGATTACAGGCAATTATCACCACACCGGCAATTTCTCTCTTTCTTCTTCTTTTTTTTTTCCAGTAGAGACTGGGTTTCATCTTGTTGGCCAAGATGGCATCAAACTCCCGACCTCAGATGTTCCACCTACCTCTGCTTACCAAAGTCCTGGAATTACAGATGTGAGCCACCAAGCCTGGCCTAAATAGTTTCTTTTTTTTTTCAATCGTCGCCTAGAAACCTCATCAAATGCAGAAACCTAAAAACAGAAGACTGGAAAGCTACAAAGTAAACATGCAGCAAGCACAAGGAACAATGCATTCTAGACAGGGAGACAATGCATCTTACACAAAGGAGCCAATGCATCCTACACAGGGAGACAATGCATCCTACCCAGGAGACAATACCTCCTACCTAGGAGACAATGCATCCCACACAGAGGAGACAATGCATCCCACACAGGGGAGACAATGCATCCCACACAGAGGAGACAATGCATCCCACACAGAGGAGACAATGCATCCCACACAGGGGAGACAATACATCCTACCCAGGAGACAATGCATCCCACACAGAGGAGACAATGCATCCCACACAGAGGAGACAATGTATCCTACACAGAGGAGACAATGCATCCTACCCAGGAGACAATGCATCCTACCCAGGAGACAATGCATCCCACACAGAGGAGACAAT
>CM052663.1:85823078-85899129 GCA_028533165.1 Leontopithecus rosalia
AGACAATGCATCCCACACAGCGGAGACAGCGCATCCCACCCAGGGGAGACGGCGCATCCCACACAGGGGAGACGGCGCATCCCACACAGGGGAGACGGCACATCCCACACAGGGAGACGGCGCATCCCACACAGGGGAGACAACGCATCCCACACAGGGAGACGGCGCATCCCACACAGGGGAGACGGCGCATCCCACACAGGGAGACAACGCATCCCACGCAGAGGACATGGTGCATCCTACGCACAGGAGACAATGCATCCCACACAGGGGACAATGCATCCCACACAGGGGAGATGGCGCATCCCACACAGGGGAGACGGCGCATCCTACGCACAGGAGACAATGCATCCCACACAGGAGACAATGCATTCCACACAGGGGAGACAGTGCATCCCACCCAGGGAAGACGGCGCATCCCACACAGAGGACATGGCGCATCCCACACAGAGGACATGGTGCATCCTATGCACAGGAGACCATGCATCCTACACAGGAGACAATACATCCCACACAGAGGAGACAATGCATTGTACACGGGAGCAATGAAACAATGAATTTTTCTAATGTATGAAGAATCCTCATAAAAAACCAAGAAGGTCAGAGAAAGTGAATCATTTTTAAAGCACTGAAAGTAAAGAACATGAACTCAGAAGTCTATATCCATTAATTTATCTTCAGGGATAAAAGTACAATAAATACATTTCAGATAAAGGAAAATTAAGAATGCCAGTCATCAGTAGAACTTTTCTAAAAGAACTTGTCAAGAAAGTCATTTAAATAAAAGGTAAATAATAATACAGGGAGAATTGACCATGAAGAAAGAAAAAAATAGGAATAAAAACAGTAATTATCTGGCCAAATGTAATTTCCCATTAAATTACTTAAAAGACATAGGATGATTAGCAGCAAAAATTATAACATTGGGTTTACAATGTATGCCGATATATTATACAACTAAGAAATGGGGAGGGGAAAGATAAAGGAGCCTATACTGTTTGAGATTCCAGCAAGTGATAAAATATTATTTCTACATCTCCTGTGAACAGCCAGGAGTGCTTATTTTACTCCCTAGAGAAGACACTAAAACAACTCTACAGAGATAAAGTTCAAAACTCAGTAAAAAAATTAAAATAAAATGCTTTAGAAAATCAAGTAATTTAAAAGAACACAGAAAAGGAGAAATTGAAGAATAAACAACAGAGTGAATATACAAAAAACAAACCAAAAATAAAATGGTAGCCCTCAATCCAAACATACCAAGAATTATATGAAATGTAAATGACCTAAACAGTCTCATTAATAGACAGAGATTGTCTGCATTGATTTAAACCAAAAAACCACTCAACTATATGCAGTCTATAATAAATCCACTTTAAATATAACGATATAGATATGTTAAAAGAATTATACCAAAAAAACACTAATCAGAAAATACTGAACTGTTATATTAACATCAGACACTTAAAGAGGGACATTATATAATGATAAAAGCCTTAATTCACCAAGAATACACAATAATTATTAATGTGTATGAACCTAACTATAGAGTTTCAAAATACATGCAGTAAAAAAGAAAACAAAGGATAAACAGACAAAATCACAATCAGACTTCAACATTCTTCTCTCAGTGACTGATAGAACAAAGAGATGAAGGCAATAAAGATATAAAAGTCATAAACACACCAATTATTTCATTCCCATTGATATTTATTGAACACTCAACCCACCAACAGCAGAATAAACATACTCTCCAGTGCTCAGCAACATTCAACAAGGTAGACCATATTCTAATGACAGAAAAAAAATCCTGAACTAATTTAAAATATAAACCATACGAAGTATGTTCTCTGACTAAAACAGAATTAGCCTAGAGATCAATGGCAGAAGGAAAGGTAGAATATCTCCAAGTATCTGGAAATTTCATCAATGCACTTAAAAATAACCCACTCTTCAAGGAGGAAGCCCCAATAGAAATACAATATTTTTGAGTGAACAAAATAAAATATGACACATCAAAATTCTGTGACTAGAGCTAAAGCAGTACTTAGAGAAAAATCTATGTCATTAAATGATTATATAAGAAGAAAGAATAGCCTCAAATCAATAGGCCTATCTTCTATCTTAAGAAACCAGAAAAAGAACAAATCCTCAAAGCAAGCATAGGAGGGAGATAATAAGGGCAGAAATGAATGAAAATGAAAGCAGAAAAATATCAATGAACTGAAAAACTGATTTTTTAAAAAGATCAATATAATTGATAAACCTCTAACCACAATTACAAAGGAAAAAGGGAAGATAACACAAATGACCAGTTTCATAAATAAAAGAGGGAATATCACTTCAGCCACAGACATTAGAAGGACAATAAGGAAATACTACAAACAATTCTACTCATATCAGTGTGACAACTCAGATGACATGGACCAATTTCTTGAAAGTCACAAACTATAAAAATCCATCCAAGAAAAAAAAATAGCCTGAAAAGTTCTATATCTATTAAATTAAATGTATTGTTTTAAAAATCAGGCTGAAAAAGAAATCTCTATGCTCAGATTGTTTGCTTATGCATTCTACCAAGCATTCAAAAAGAAATAATTCTATATAACCTCTCCCCAAAAAACAGTAGAAGGAACACTTCCCAAAACATCTTATGAGGCCAGCATTATCTAATACCAAAACTAGACAAAGACAGAAGGAAAAACGACCACAAATACCCTTCTTACCAATAATCCTCAACAAATTTTTGATACCAGAAAAGCATCGGACAAAACTCAAATTTCACTCATGATTTAAAAAAAGAAACACTTAACTACTAATAGAAAAAATAATCCTTAATCTTCAAAAATATGGATGCTAAAAAGTACAGAAAGCAGATGAATAAAATCAAAGACCTACATAAACAGAAGTATATATACAGTGCTCACAGATTGGAAGGTACAATATACTTATCAATTTTTCCCAAATTAATCCATAGATTTTACAAAATTCCAATTGAAATCCTAAAACGACACTGTAGATGTAGACAATCTTATCTGAAGATCTATATGGAAATCCAAAGGAAAAACAGACAAAGCAGTTATAAAGAAAACTCTGAGGACTCGGAATTTTGGAGGATTCTACCCAATTGTGGCAGTAAAAAGACTTACTATAAGATACACTCACATAGCAGTAAAGACTTATCACAGGATATACTAATATAGTAGTAAGGACTTACGATAAGGTATGCTAATCAGGACAGCGTTGCATTGAGCAAAGAACAGTCACATAGTTCTCTGGAGCAGAATAAAGTGTCCAGAAATGGAATTACACATAGATACAGTCATTTCATTTTTGACTAAATTAGAAGGGACTTCAGTGGAGAAGAGATAGTCTATTTAACGAATAGTGTTGGGACAACTGGCTTCCATTTGTAAAAACAAAAAAAGGAAAAGAAACTTAAGCTTCACAATTTATACAAAAGTTACTCAAAACACACAGGTAAATGCAAAGCAAAACTATACAATTTTACAAGAAAACATAAAAGAAAAAAAACAAACATAGGATCGATAAAAGAAAAGTTAGATTTATTAAAATTAAAAATATCTCTCTGTGAAGGATACTGTTAAATGAATGAAAACGTTACAGAATTCAAGAAAACATCTACAAATTACATATCCGATAAAGGACTTGCATCTGTAATATATTTTAAAACTTTCAAAACTCAACATTAAGAAAACAAACAACCTAATAAAGGAGGAGGAAGGAAAATAAGAAAAATGTCATGTATGTGTTTTAGAATATTTTAGCATCTTTTTTTTTTTTTGAGATGAAGTCTCACTCTGTCACCCAGGCAGGAGTGCAGTGGTGCAATCTCAGCTCACTGCAATCTTTGCCTCCCGGGTTCAAGCAATTCTCTTGCCTCAGTCTCTCAAGTGGCAGCATGGTGAAGTTTTGGGGGTAAGCGAGCAGGTCGACTAGGGAGAGGGCACTCTAGACACTGTGAATAGTGTGTGCCAAGGTCTTGAGCTAAGTCAGCACTGTTTATTGGGGGGAACTTCCAGGACCTTCCTCACAGTAGTGAGGAAACATGAGTTTTGGGGAGACAAAGGAGAAGGGCTGGGTTAGATTATGGGAAGTCTTGTGTATCAAGCTCTGGAACAGGAACTTGACCTACAGATGATGGGACTCATTAAAAGACCTTAAGAAAATAGGGGAAAAGGTCTTAGCCAGGCATGGTGGCACATGCCTGTTGTTCCAGTTGCTTGGGAGGCTGAGGCAGGAGGATCTCTTCAGCCCAGGAGGTTGAGACTGCAGTGAGCCATGATCATATCACTGTACTCCAGTCTGGGTGACAGAGTGAGCCCCTGTCTTAAAAGGAAAAAAAAAAGGAGGAGGAGGAGGAGGAGGAGGAGGAAGGAAGGAAGAAAGGAAAATAAGAAAAATGTTATGTATGTGTTTTAGAATACTTTAGCATCTTTTTTTTTTTTTTGAGATGAAGTCTCACTCTGTCACCCAGTCTGGAGTGCAGTGGGGCAATCTCAGCTGACTACAACCTTTGCCTCCCGGATTCAAGCAATTCTCCTGCCTCAGCCTCCCAAGTAACTGGGATTATAGGCATGCGCCACCACTTCTGGCTAATTGATTTTTTTTATTAAGTATAGATGGGGTTTCACCACGTTGGCCAGGCTGGTCTTGAACTCCTGACCTCCTGATCTGCCCGCCTTGGCCTCCCAAAGTGCTGGGATTACAAGGGTGAGCCACCAAGCCTAACTTTGGCATCTATTGAAAGAATTGAAAAGGAAAAAACTGAAGGCAAAGTAACTTTGAGAAGTCATAACTATTCAAGAAAGAAATGAGAAGCCTTGTCCTAAGGGACAAAGGTGACAAGCCTGAGTCAACATATGGCTATTCAAGTTTAAAGGACAGGTCTGGGGCAGACAGGAACATGGGAGCATTGCCCCATCAATGACTGACCAGCAACCCCATCTTTCTGAAGGGTCTCTGAAGCTTTACATTATTGAAGACAGGAAGGATAACTGTTTCTAACTTTTTAGTCAATATACTTTAAATATCATTTTTTAATGTTTCCTTAACAATTTGGAATGGCTGGAATCAAAAAGATAAATACAATAAAAAATACTGCCAAGAATGTACAGAAATCAGATACTCATACACTATGGGAATGTGGAATGGTGCAACCACTTTGGAAAACAATCAGGCAGCACATTAAACTATTTAAAAACAGAGTTACCATCTATGATCCAGCAATTCCTCTCCTGGGTTTATACCCAAGGAAAATGAAAACATGCATCCATACAGAAACTTATACACAAATGTTAATAATAGCATTATTCACAATAGCAGAAAAGTGGAATCAACCCAATCGTCCATCAACTAATGAATGAATGAGCAAAATGTATTATATCCATTCAACAGAAAATTATTCAGCAATGAAAAGAAATGACATATTTATACGTAATTATGGTTGAATCTTGAAAATAATACGCCAAGTGAAAGAAGTTAGTCACGTGCTGTTTCCACTTATATGAAATATCTAGAGTAAGCAAATCTAGAGAGACAGACAGCAGATGAGTGGTTGATCAGTGGTTGATCAGTGGTTGCCTAGGGTGAGGGAGGGAAGTAGGGGAAGAGAGAATGACAGCAATGGGTACAGGGTTTCTTTGGGGAAGACTAAATGAGAGGATGAAAAGTTCTAAACTGAAGACTGTTGTGACAGCTGAACAACTCTGAATATACTAAAATGTTGAATTATACAGTTTAAGTGGGTGAATTATGTGGCATATAAATTATATTTCAATAGAGCTAAAAAGAAGGAGGCCATTTGAGATCCTGAGTGTACAGGAAGCAGGGGCACCCAGGAACTGGGGGAAGATATCCACCAAAAACACTCATGGCCCACACAGCAATGCTTCATCTCCCAGCTGACCCACATGCAGTGCCACAGTTGAACAAACAGTTAAACCTTTGCTATACTTCTCATGTGTGCCCACGAGGGATCACCGGTTAAAGAGGAGAGCCATGAAGAGCGCAGGTGGGTGAGGGGCATTACAGTGACTGCAATTCTGCCTCTGGGTGTGGCCACCAGGTCTCTGAGCTGCATTCATCTCATCAAAATTCATTTGCAGCACATCAAGGCATTTGTAGGGCCTTAAAATACAACGTTCAAAATAATATAACAGATGATGATGATTACATCCCATTTCACTTTTCGTTTCCTGGGAATTAAGACAACCCAAATTCACAAGAAATTATTTGTAGAAAAGTACTTGCAAATAACAACCTGAAATCACGCTTCATGTGTCACCATTTGGAAATTAAACTCTACAGTGATTAAACAAAGAAATGAAAAGAACTTTAAAAATGAAAAAAAAAAAACTTTAAAAATGCAAAGAACAATAAAAATGCAAGAATCCCAAACATAAGTTTAAAAAGAAACTCTGACTAATTGATGATGTTGAGCAATCTACCTTTCAATTGTATTCAATCCCCAAACCAAGCACGATAGACTCATTGTTAACTGATGTTTATAAATCAGATTTTGAAATATATTAAAAAGTATACAGTGCTTACTAATACCAAATCTTTAAATCTCTTAATACTATTTTAAAACGAACTTTAACATATAATATTCAGTAATATACCAATCTAAAATAAAACACAGACCACTTAAAATTCTTTCTTTTAATAACAATATGTATCAGTAAAACATAAAACAGGTCCTCTCAAGATAGACCTGTGAGCAGACACAACACTGTGAGGTCAGCCACTAGGACATGGTGCAGTTGCTTGGATAACAAGCGGATGGCACATACAACTCAGGAGCACTAATTATGGAGTCGGTGTCAGTCCAGATGGAACGCCAACCTGCTCCTGCCTGTGGAGGCCGAGTCCCAGCTCCTGCCCTGTACAGAGCTACAATGTATTAATAACCAGAATGGCAGCACAATGTGTGTTCATCATCTCAGGGCACACAGGCCGACAGGTAAGGGATGAGGTGAAGCGAATACACTGAATTGTTAAGTTCCCTTCCAACAAGAGGGTCTATGAATTGACCGTGATGGCAATCTCAGGGCAGGGTACTGTGTGGAACCTGTCACATCAGTTCGAACTTGTTCTCCAGCCTCCTTTTCTCACAAAAGTAGGTCTCAGCACAGATCTCGCCCCACCTCTCCTTCAGTCTGCTTTGGGGTGCTTCTCAAAAGCACACCAAGGTCAGTGGCCGATGGTGCAAGGATGGAGCCAAGGGCTCCATCTAAGGATGGAGGCTTCCTTCTAAGCAACACAGCCCTATTCCTCTCATTAACCAGCACGAGGGATTCACTGACTGGGGTGTATTTCTCTGCAATTTCCACAACCAAGAGGGTGAGCCCCTTACCTCGCCCTGGAATATTCTTTCTGAGAACTTCTGAGAGGTAAAGCTACTGCTAACAGCAGCATCCAGGGGATAACATTGCCATCAAGGGGGAAATAGGGCCACGGTTTGCTTCGCAGACCCAGCCCGTCTTGTCCTGAGTGTGCACAGGACAAACACCCAGGCACAGGGCACATGGGTCAAGAGGAAACTCCGTCCTCACCCTCAGATCTTGTGGCCACCTGTCGCCTCCTGGCCTCCCACACCTCGTCCACATCCGATGCCTTGTTATAGACACAGAATGGTTTTTAAAAAAGAAACATGGAAAGTTGATCAGACTTTTAAATATCGCAAAGGAGTCTTAATGTGGCACTTAAGATAATTCCTTTCAATATTTATTTCCTAAATGTCCCAACCAAAGACCTGAATAGTTTATATCCCAGCAAAGAAGGCTGGATATAGAGCACATAGAATTTCCCCATACATCTGTTTCTTTTGCATTTTCTTGTGAATCTGTAATTGTTTCAAAACAACTGAAAAAAATGACATGGGTCTGAATCAAACCCACAGAATCTAAAAACTATTTCTATTTTTAGTCATCTAAGGCGGGGAACAGGAAAAAAGAGGACTACAGTCCAGAAGCATAATGGAGCTGGAACAGTTTCCCCTGTAGAAATGTACTTAGCAGGAGAAAAAAAGGCTTAAATCCTTGATACTCCCAGAGAGCATCCGCAGACTCCCCCGTTTCTACACTAGGTCAACCAACAGTTTAATATCACCTCTGTGGTACAGATACGGTGCTGTTGTTGTAAGAACATACCGATCTTTTCAAGACGTCCCAAGACAAATGAGCACTGGCCCGTTTATCATCCTCATTTAGGAAGATACAGTGAACGAGGATCAGGAAAAACCATCACGTATATAATTTAAATGATCTAAATAGAAAATAGTGAAAACTATTTTACATTTATTTATACTTTGTTCTTACTAAATTAGCAACAGATTTTTACAACCTGTTTCCCCTACATCTTCCCCTTCTCATACATGACATCTGCATTTTCCCAGATTCTCAGGACAAAAGTCTTGAGTCGCCACACCTCCTGTGAAAGAGCAAGGCTCAGCCTACTGAATGCTTCTTCTGAGGATACCCAGAACCTGACCATCCTTTCCACTTCAACCTACTCCTGCTTGGGTTACCAAGCAGGACCGACACCCACTCCTACCGCGCCACAGCACACATTCTCCCACAGAAGCTCTTCAGCTTTTCACAGCGCTTCCCACCTGCTACACTGATGTTTGCTGTGTACACTGCCTGCTATGTTTATGCTTCTCACCTATCTTTCTCCATTCCAATATAAGCTCTTTGGGAGCATGAACTCAAGTATACTCAGCTGTCTTCAGAGCCTAGGACAGTGCTTTGCAGAAAATAGGGTGCAAGAAGTAGTTGTTTCAAAGAGGGAGAGAGGCAGGGAAGATGAATGCTATGCTGGTGAGGCTGCGGGGAACCAGGTCCGATCATGCAAACTTCACTGTACTCTATATCAAGGATTTTTGATGAGCGATTGAAAATGGAAGACCAAAACCTAGAAATTACTATCACTTTTTGTAAGTCTTATTTCATTATTTATTTATACCATGAATAAAAAAATCAAAATTTAATTTTTAAGTTACAACAACTAAATTTGTGGAACACTTTATATTTTAGATTTTGTAAAATCTTAGGTTTCCGCGATTAAAATTAGTTTCCAGTATCACACCATATACAAAGAAACACATGAAAAATGAATAATCTCAACATAAAATTAATATATTAGAAGAAAATCAAAGAGAACATATGTATAATCTTAAGTAGGGTAAGGTGTTTTTTGTTTTGTTTTGTTTTGTTTTGTTTTGTTTTGTTTTGTTTTGTTTTAATGAAGCCCAGAAGCCAGTAAGAATAAAATAATTTTACTAAAAATTTTGGCAAAAAGTTACCACAATAATTTGTACTAAAATACAAATAGCAAATTAGGGTAAGGTTAAAATACACAGCACACAAAAATTCCTGAAGATCAACAAAAAAAAAGATTAATAAAAATGTTTGGCTGGGCACAGTGGCTCTAACTCCAGCATTTTGGGAGCCAAGGCAGGTGGATCACAAGGTCAGGGTTGGAGACCAGCCTGGCCGATATGGTGAAATGCTGTCTCTACTAAAACTACAAAAATTAGCCAGACATGGTGTGTGCACCTGTAATCCCAGCTACTCGGGAGGCTGAGGCAGAAGAATCACTTGAATCTAGGAGGCAGAGGCTGCAGTGAGCCAAGACTGCGCCACTGCACTCCGGCCTGCGTGACAGATAAAGACTCTGTCTCAAAAAAAAACAAAAAAAAATTTTTAAGAGGCCAAGATTACATAAGAGAACACATAGAAGAAATGCAAATGTTCAATAAACATAAAGATGGTTTACCTTACTCAAAAATAAGGAAATTACAATTATGAACAGTGAGAGCCTCCACATCCATCAAATTGCAAACAATGGAAAGAATGAGGTATTCAATGATGGCTATGACAGGGAGAAATGACACTCGGGAGAGTAAATTATGGAGGAAGTTTCCATAATGTATATTACAACTAAATATTTAGAATTCATATAACAAAACCACCACACATGCACAGAGTTTATACACAAGAATGTCCAATGCAAAACTACCCGAAATAGCAGAACATGGAGAGCAATCCAAACCTCGCTCAACAGCAGCATTTAAACGTTATGGGATATCTACCAGACGGAACGCATGTGATCTGTAAACAAATGAGAAGCCCTGGACGTACTGATATGAAAAGATGATCAACGTTGATTATATTTTTTTAATTTGCAAAAGATTAAAATTTTATTTCTATTTTAAAAACAATAGTAATAGGTCAGGCAGGGTGGCTCAAGCCTGTAATCCCAGCACTGTCAGAGGCCGAGGCGGGCAGATCCCCTGAGGTCAGGAGTTCAAGATCAGCCTGGTCAACAAGGTGAAACCCCGTCTCTACTAAAAATATAAAAATTAGCCTGGTGTGCTGGCAGGCACCTGTAGTCCCAGCTACATGGCAAGCTGAGGCAGGAGAATCACTTGAACCTGGGAGGCAGAGGTTGCAGTGAGCTGAGATTGCACCACTGCACTCCAGCCTGGACAACAGAATGAGAGTCAGTCTCAAAAAAATAAAATAAATAAATTAGTTATAATAATAGTAACATTATGTATATTTAGATGAATTTTAAAATCTGGAGAAATCTGTGTCAAACTTTTAATAATGAGTGTCTGTGTGAGATGATATTGCAAAAGATACTCATCTGACTGAATATGTTTCCACCAGGCATACATTTTGTATAATAAGTTTGAATGACTTCAGTTTTCGGAAGAAAGAAGTCGGGGGAAAAACATATTACTTGATATAATCTTCCTACTATTTATAGATAAGAAAATGCAGGGCTCAGAGCATCTGAGAGATCTGCTCAAGGCAGGAACTAGAGATCCAGCCCCTCTGATTCCAAACCCTTCCTTCCCTCCTTGGGAAATCAAGGTACCCTGTCATAGATACTTGCTTTGTCCCTACTATGTGCCAGTCATCTTAGAGACTCACTTAAAAGGGGAAACACAGAGTAGATGCTGCCTGTGATACGTCTGTAAAGCCTGAGAAGCAGAGGGAAGAGTGGCATGGTCCCCTGCACACTGCAGGCTTGTCACTCATCAGATGACAGTTTCTTACTGGAATCCTCCCTACCGCCCTATAAGGAGGCCTGCTTTATAAAGATTCTGTAATTTGCCCAACATGGCAGAGCTGGGATTCCAACACTGTTTTTGAGGCGGTCAGCCTCAAAAACCCATGTCCTCCTCCTCTTGGCTCTGCTGTAACCCTGCTGGTCAGGCCGAGGCCCCCCAGTGACGAGGGGCCTGATGCAGCCATGAACACCAAGCTCGTCCTTCCTCCTTACTCTGCCTGAGTCGCTCACCTGTAAAACCGGGCCACACGTTTTCTAGCTCGCACTGCCTAGCATGTCAAATGTACCCGGACAGATGCTGAAGTCTCCCCTGAATGGGATTCAGGGACTAACTCATTTTGCAGAGGGTCACTGTAAATTCTGAAAAGTGGCAATACCTGGAAAGTGCTTCCTAAGGAGGAAAAGGGGTTACAGCAGAGTAGGGTATCCAGCAAGGCGCCTGGCACTTAGTGGCTGCTAAGTAATAATCCAGTTCCTTTATACACACTGACAGGACAAGGTCACAATGCCTAGCAGGCCACACGAAGAATGAAGAGTGCTAACAGCCTGGTCAATGGGACCCTAAGTGTAACGGAAAATTAATGCTTTTGTGAAAAGACGACACTGCTCTTGGGTACCTGCTAGGCAGGTAAGGGCCAGGTGGAGGTCAATCCCATCAGGCTCAGGCCTGCCACAGCCGCAGCAGCTGGGTTCTGCTCCAACCATGACCCCACCTCTCTGCGCAGTCCTCCGGAATCTATCTGTACTTGGGCTCCCAACTTCTCCCTTCCTCTGCACTCCACTTCCTGTCCAGCCAATCCCGCCCCAAAGGGAGGGAACCTATACTCCCCAGTTGTCTAAACAAACAACTCCCACTGTAGGTCCTCTGGCTGGTCGTTCAATTTACTGATAGACACTCTGCCACTGAAACCTGGCTGGTCTCATCTTCTGGCTGGTCCACACAAATTTAGTTGTTCTTTCTTCAAAGCTCCTGCCACAGGGGCTTCACACCCGAGTTGTCACATTGCAGGTTTCTTCAACAATTCGGTTGACCACTGACTGCTTATTTCACCTGGTGCTGCCTGGACGACAATGAGTCGCAGGGTGGCTGCCTTCGGAGAGCTGACCATAGGTGGGAAGGAAGGCCAACAAAGGCTTCAGGATCCACTGAGGTCGGTGATGTCCTGTGGGAGTGTTGGGACAGCTGCCACAAAGCCGCTAGTGTTTACTGGACTGACTCATCCCTTTGTTCCTAGAACCACATGAGCACGCACACAAGGAAATGACAACCACCAATTTTCAATTATCTGCCTTGTGTCAGGCACTGTTTATAATTTTCCAGACACTTTATACACGGTTTTTAAACACACAGTTTTACAACCCTGCACCATCAATGTTATCTCCTTTTCAAGATAAAGGAAAAATGATGCTTAGAGAAATGTGAATGGCTTGCTCGAAACCACACTGCAAATGAGCAGGACAATCATTTGGCTGTCACTCCGGGTGCGTACTACAATTCTAAATTCTCGTTAAATTTAAAACCAATCTAATAAACATCACAACTGGAAAAAGATCCACCATGATAAAACTCCATTGTGTCCCCTGCAGGGGGAGCTGTCATCGTCCCCCCCACCCCGCCCCCCCACCAGCCCCCTGCCCCGACCGTGGGGAAAGTGACTGAGGTCTCAGTGGCAGGGTGTCTATCAATAATGTCATAACGATTACATCCCACGCCCTGCTCAGAGAAGTGTATTTTCCACATAGATCAGAGCAGAAACGTCTAAGATTGGATTGTTCATTGTAACAGACTATTAAGAAATTGCTCCTCAGGAGAGAGGGAGTCTGGGTACTCAGACAGGGACAGCCCAGCCTCATCCATTTCCATCTCGTCCCTAACAACATTACCAGGCAGCTCTGTGTAAAAAGTGAATCTCGAAGGTAATTGATCTTTTAAATAAAAGTCAACTGAGACCTATGTACTCCCTGGAGGGAGAACAGTAAAAATAATAATGATAATAATAATAATGAGAATTCTACCTAACCTCTATATTATGCTTTGGCATTTAGAAAAAAACTGCCCCCTCTGTTATTTAAATGGATTATCTTATCGCCCTGGTGAGGTGAGCAGAGCTGAGAGGCTCACTCTTGCCCCACAGAGGGCAGGGACAAAGCTGGGACAGAGAAACACTCCTCCAAAGACAGGGCTCCTACGAAGGGTGTCGGGGCAGAGCAGACACCAGAGCCCAGGACACCAGACTCCCAGGTCGGAGCATGCGTGGCAGCAAGCTTTGGTCTGGGTGCTAACAAGGCCACAGTTCAGACTGCCTCTGTTTCACTCATGAATGCACAAGGCAAGGTGAGGTATTTGACATCCCCAGTTAGGAATGCCAACCTCAGCGGGCTCTCGGGAGTGTGCATGGAATGCGGACACAACCTCCAGGGCATGCTCTGGAATCTAGCAGGCTGTGAATAGGACTGCTCTTCCTTCCCATGTTTTCTTGTAGAAAACCATCATTTAAAAAAATGCCAGTAAGAAAAACTGCAGAAATTATCACTATCCATGAGAGGAGCAGACACACAGACCACCCCAGGAGTAAATAACTCACAACCATTTGTATTCTGGTTTCATGATACAATACATGATCCAAGTTATGCCCCCAGTAAAGTAGTTTTTTTGACATATACTTGGCTTCTATTTGCACTAAAATTAGTCTGAATCTCTGTGCAGGCTCACACTGACATGCAAGTCATTGTCCATGCTGCAGTGGCCTGGAAGCCAGGACATCTAGATGACAGCCCTGTCACCTGCAAGCTGTGTGAACCTGAGCAAATCAGAAAACTCTCTGGTCCTCGTTTGTGATGCAAATGTGTTGAAATGGGCCACCTCTGAGGATGCATATAACTCTTAACATGGCGTGATGCCAAAGGAAAAATCTTCACCTGTGAGCAAAGTAAAAAGTAATGAGTTCACAATACACCAGGCATCATGTGACTTCAATAAACTGCAAAGCCCAAGTGCCGAAAATGCATACTAATTCTATTGTATTCCGGGCCTTGCAATTTACACAGGTCCCTACTAAGAAAAACAGATTTAGCACTTTGGGAGGCTGAGGCAGGCAGATCACTTGAGGTCAGGAGTTAGAGACCAGCCTGGGCAATATGGTAAAACCTGTCTCTACTAAAAATGCAAAAAAAAAAAAATTAGCCGGGCATCGTGGCTCATGCCAATAGTCCCAGCTCCTCAGGAGGCTGAAGCAGGATAATCACTTGAACCTGGGAGGCAGAGGTTGCAATGAGCTGAGATCAGGCCACTGCACTCCAGCCCGGGCAAAAGCAACGAAAAGTAAAACTTACATATATATAGCAACAGGGGTCATTTATTTTAAACAAAAAGACACCTGAATGAATACAGTCCTGGTATTTTACATCCTGTCATTCCCAAGTCTCCACTGGCTGCCCACCATGGGGGAAGGTGCTGGGTCCCAGGAGACAGAAGTCAACCACCTGGTTCCACGTTCCTCAGAGCCCAAAATCAAGTGGAAGGACCAGAAACACAATGCTAACACTTCTCCTGCCCCTCCCACTGTGGGTGGTGAAATCCTTCTTTCTTCAAGAATTAGCAGTGTTTCATTTTCTGTGCTGCCTTTCCACATCCCTCCAGTAAAAATCAGGTGCTCCCTCCAACACGTGAATCTTTTCATACATGCACTGATATATGATCAAAAAATGTGAAATCAAGGTTATAATTTACATGCAATGAAATACACAAATCTGAAGTGTATACTAGTCTGATTAGCTTTTACATTTGTCTACAACGCTATAACCCATACCCCTATCAACATATGCAACATTTCATCAAGTCAGAAAGATATTCTCTTCCCTTTAGGGTGACCAACTGTCCTGGATTGTACTGAGGACTTTCCCAGGGTGAGGGAATTTGAGCTAAAATCTGGAAAATCTCAGGAAACCAGAAAGTTGCTAACCCTAATCCCTTCCCAGCTAATTCCTGCCCCACCCCACCTTAACCCAGAGTCAACCACTGGTTAGATTTCTTTTATCAAAACAGGTTTTCCTGTTCTAGAAAGGTGTATACATGGAGTCACACATGGAGTCTTTTAAGACTCAATCCCTTTGACCAGCATCATGACTTAGCGCTGACCGCATGCTACTGAGTATACCAGCAGCCTTCATTTCTGAGGAGTAAAATTCCACTGTGCGGCAGGCACCCCACATTGTTTATTCATTTGCCTGTTGATGGGCATTTGGGGCTGTTTTCCAGTTTGGGTTATTAGAAATAAAGCTGATATGAAAATACCTGTAAGAGTCTTCTTGTAGATATGGACTTTTATTTCTCTTGAGAAAATATCTAGGAATGAAACTGCTGGATCACGGGGGAGGAGTATGTTTAATTCATGAGGAAGTGCCTGACTGATTTCTAAAGTGACGGCACCACTCTCACTCCCAGAAGCGGTGCATGTGGATCCCAGGTGTTTCACATTCCTCCTAACGCGTAGTGTTCTGCTTTGTAACCTTAGCCTTTCTAGTGGGTACAGAGCAGCACCTAATTGCAGCTTTAGTTTGCATTTCTCTAATGATTAATAATGTTGATCACGTTTTGGAGATTACAGGTCATTTGAGAAAAATCTGTTCAAATCTTCTGCCTATTTTTCATCTTTTTAGAATTCTACAATTCATCAATAAATTTCCAATTTTTTAATCTTGGAATGTAATCTGCGTTTTAATGAGCTGAAGTTTTTAATTTTGATAAAATTCATCCTATCAACTCTTAGTTTTATGGTTAGTAGTTTCTGGCCCCGTCTAAGAAATCTTTGCCTTCAAATCAAGAAGATACTCTGCCACGTTTTCTGTGATAAGGCTTGCAGTTGGAGTTTTTACATTTAGGCCTAAAATTCACCTCCAAGGAATCCTTGGGCATGATGTGATGTGTGGCTGAAGGTTTGCTTTTATTCCCCCATAGAGGCATCCAGTTGTCCTTGCATAATCTGTTAAAAAGACTTTTCTTTCCCTATGAAATTAGTTTTACATCTTGTTAAAAATCAACTGATGAGATATAACTGGATCTATTTCTGGACTACTAAGGTCCATTGATCTCTCTGTCTTTACACCAGCAACACACTCTCTTGATTACCATAGCTTTACGTTGTCTTAAACTCATAGTGTGAGTCCTCCAACTTTGTTCTTTTTTGTCACGTTATTTGTCAATTCTAGGTCTGTTCCATTTCAAAATAATTTTATAATTACACTAAAAAAATCCTGCCAGGGTTTTGATTGGAATTGCATTAAACTTATAATCAGTTTGGGGGAAACCACTACCTTAAGAAAAACGAATTCGTTCAATTACTAAGCATGTATACCTCTTAATAATAATAATAATTATTATTATTATTGAGATGGAGTCTTGCTCTGTCACCTAGGCTGGAGTGCAGTGGCGCAATCTCCGCTCACTGCAACCTCCACCTTCTGGGTTCAAGTGATTCTCCTGTCCTGGCCTCCCAAGTCGCTAGGCCTACAGGCACCTACCACCATGCCCAGCTAATTTTTTTATTTTTAGTAGAGATGGGGGTTTCCCCATATTGGCCAGGCTGGTCTTGAACTCCTGACCTTGTGATCTGCCCACCTCGGCCTCCCAAAGTGCCAGGATTACAGGCGTGAGCCACGGTGCCTGGCCACCTCTCTAATTATTTAAGTCTTTAACTTCTCTGTATAATGTTTTGTCATTTTCTAGGTAGGGATAAGATTTGTAGAAAAGTTATTTTTAAATACTGAGTGTCACCCTGCAATCTTGCTAAATTGACTTATTATATCTAATAATTTCTTCAGTGTGGCAGATTTCTCTTAGGATATTTATATACATAATCATATGTACCATACAAAGACAGACATGTGAATAATAACTGTACTTCTTCATTTCCTATTTTAATGCCCTTATTTATTTTCATCCCTTATTGCTCTGATTAGGACTGCCAGAAAAATAATGAATACAGTGCAAATGTGCCTTATTCCTATTCTTAGAGAAAAAGTGATCAGACTTTCACCTCTAAGTATAACATCAACTACAGGGGATTTTTTGTAGATAGCCTTTGTCAGACTGAGGAAATTCTCTTCTAATCCTAGTGTACCGAGCGTTTCTGTCATAATTAAATGCTGACTTTTGTCAAATGATGTTTCTCCACCAACTGATATAATCATATTATTTTTCTCCCTTATTTTCCTAACATGATAAATTCTAATGACTGATTTTTCAATGGTAAAACAACCTCATATTTCTGAGTAAAACCTGAATTCTTCATGCTGTTTTGTCTCTTTCACATATCACTGAAGTTGATTTGATTTTTTTATTTTCATATTTCATGAAGTTATTTGTCTAAATATTTATTATTTCTCATAATGTCTCTGCCTGGGTTTGGCATCAAGGTGATGCTAGGATCATAATGGAAGCTGGGAAGTATTTCCTCCTTCTTTTCTGAAAAAGGTTTTGTAAAGGTGATATGACTTCTTTCTGTAAAAAGCTTTATATATTTCAGAATGGAGCCAACTGGGCCTAAAGTTTGCTTTGTTGGAAGTTTTTAATTAAGAATTCAAAATCTTTAACTGATGTGTGACTATGTTTTCTGTTTCTTCTTGTGTCAATTTTAGTAATTTGTGTCTTTTTTTTTGAGGCAAAGTCTTGGGGTGTCACTCAGGCTGGTGCAGCAGCACAATCTTGACTCACTGCCTCCTGGGTTCAAGTGATTCTCTTCCCTCAGCCTTCTGAGTGGCTAGGATTACAGGCATGCGCCACAACCCTGGTTAATTTTTGTATGTTTACTAGAGACAGGGTTTCGCTGTGTTTGCCAGGCTGATCTGAAACTCCTGACCTCAGGTCATCTGCCCGCCTTGGCCTCCTAAAGTGTTAGGATTACAGGCGTGAGCCACTGTGTCTGGCCATCTTTTTTTTTTTTTTTTTAAGAGACAGGTTCTTTCTCTGCCACCCAGGCCAGAGTGCAGTGGCACAATTATAGCTCACTCAAGGGATCTTCCTGCCTCAACTTCCTGAATACCTAGGACTCTAGGATGTCCCATCATACAGCTAATTTTTTTCAATGTTTTGTATGTTTTATGATTTTTCATATTATGTTATTATCCTTTTAATGTCTGTGGAATTAGTAGTAATGCCACCTCTTTCATTCTCAATATTGGTTATTTGTATTTCCACATTTTTTTCTAACCACCCTGGTTACAATTTATTTGTTTTTTCATTAATCTTTTCAGAGAACCAACTATTGGTTTCACCGACTTTACGAATTTATTCATTCATACTCTATATCACTGACGTCCTCTCTTAATTATTTCTTCTGCTTACTCTAGGTACATTTTGCTCTTCTTTATCTTAGAAAGAAGCTATATTACTGATTTTAAACTATTTACCTTTTCTGATATAAACATTTACTGTTTTATAAATGTCAACTAGGCACTTTGGGTGGCTGAAGCAGGAGGATTGCTTGAGGCCAGGAATTTGAGACCAGTATCTCTGCAAAAAGTTTAAAAAATAAGCCAGCTGTCATGCTGTGCACCTGTAGTTTTAGCTCCTTGGAAGGTGAGGCAGGAAGATCACTTGAGCCCAGGAGTTTGAGGTTATAATAAGCTATAATGGTACCAGTGCACTCTCACCTGGGCAATGGAGCGAGATTCTATATCCCCCGCCCAAAAAAAATACACACACACACAGTAGGTGGAGCTTATTGAAAGAATTGTCCACTGATTAAAAGAATTGTCCAAGTTTTCTGTATGTTTCCTAAAATTTTTATCTACTTATTTTAGCAAACACTGAGAGATAAATGTTGAAATTTTTAAGTATAATGGTGGGGTTGTCAATTTTTCCCTTCAGTATGTCCATTTTCTTTTGAAGCTGTAATTGTAAATATAGTTTCATTTGATCATTATGTACGTTTGATGACTTGATTCTGCCGTCATTAAAAATTGTCCTCTTTTTCTCTTGGAAATCTAATTTATATTAAGATACCCAAATCGAATCACTCCTGGGCTCAAGTGATCTTCCTGTCTCACCTCCCAAGTAGCTAAAACTACAGGTGCACAGCAAAACAACTGGCTTATTTTTTAAACTTTTGGTAGAGATACCAGTCTGATTATTTGTGTTTATGTATGTCTTTTCCTTCATCTTTCTGTTTTTAAATGATGCATAGTTAATGTCAATTTCTTATAAAAAGGTAGTTAGCATCTAAGTCATGTAGTTTGACAACCTCCATTCTTAAAGGTGGTATTGACTCCACTTACATTTATTCTAACTGGGGTACTGCAGAGTTGAGTCTACCGCATTGCCATCTGTTTCCTATTTGACTGTGTGTTCCTTGTTCTTTTCTCCTCCTTTCTTGATGCCTCTTCCCCTTTTTCTGGATTAAGTATTTTTAAATATTCCATTTTATCTCTTCTGGCTTACCATCCATTCCTGAAGTGGGTTGCTCCAGAGTTTATGTGTATCTTTAGTTTATCACATCCCAACTGCAAATAATATTCTAACAATTTGCATATAACACAAGAACTTCTATTTTCCCATCCATTCTTTGTCACTATTTTGTTACATATTTTATTTGTAACTGTACACTACAGAATTAAGTGTTCTTATTTCTTCTTTAAGTACTCAGTCTTGTAAAGAAATTTTTAAAGTGAAGGAAACAAATCTTTTCTATTCATTCACTTATTTAATACTTACTGGGTTCATCACTTCTTTATATAGTTTCTGGTTGCCATTTGCTTTTATTTCTGACTGATGAGCCTATGTCAGGCTAGTGAAAAACAGAACTCATGCTCCATTTGTCTCTTAAACCCGCGATCTCTTCATACAGCACCTGAAACTTCGGAAAGTGCATCACTAGAAGTACAAGTAATGTCGAGGGACCCACAGAAAGGCCAAGCCACTCTGCCTGGTCACACTCAGAAGAATTTTACAAACATGATACCATGGGTCATCAAGGTCAAACAGGTATTTTCCAAAAGGTTAAATAAGAGAGAACAGTGTTAGAAAAAGCTCACTGGAATAAACCACCTACACATATCCCAGCGATGGCGAGACATAAAGTGCACTGTACCTGAAGTGTGGGACTGGGGCAAAGGGACTGAAGGGGAAGATCTGGGCCATATCTTTAAGCACCACGGATGTCATAGGAGGGACTCTGGACTTTATCTCATCAGCACTTGGAAAGTAGGTACCAGGGCAGTGGCTTCGGCACATGCGTAATGAAAGGATGACGCGGAGCGAGTCTGTCAGCAGAGAGACCGGCCGGGCAACTCTCTCTACAGTGACAAAGCATGCAATGGATTGCAGAGACATCTCAGAGGTCCAATCCACAGGGCTTGGGGACCACATAGACTTAGGAATAACAGAAAAGGAGAATTAGAGACATCAAATCTCAACCTCAAGAGTACGGCAAAGAACCACAGAAACCAAAAGGAAAGGGAGCAAGGACCACAGGCTGGGGGGCAGGATCCACACAGAGCTTCAGCTGACCACCTGCGCTTCCAAACCTCTGTGTGCAGCAAACCACACGGCTGCATTTTTCTCATCTTCAATTGCCATTTAGAACTGCAGGGGCCATGACGTGAAAGCCAGATATCGATAGGGGAAAAAGACGAACTCAGTAACAACCTGTGCCGCTTGCAAAAATTATTTAGACAATGGCAGCAGATGACGAGATGCAAAAGAAACACACACCAGGCTCATGATGAAGCGAATCTAATGCTCAGAAAGGGCCTGAAATACTCTACCCTCAGCAGCAGTCCCGGCCAAGCTTCCCCAGGGGCAAATGCATTAATGCTTTATACAAATCCAAAACAGAGGCGAGTCTTGGCAGCAAAGGCTCTTACTCTGAGGATTGAAAAAGTGATAGATCATGAAATGTGATGCTAAAACGCCCAGCTAAACCATTAATTCTTGCAGAAGGCATTCTCCAATGGCTGGGAAGAAAAACAGTCTTTCCTATAAACTAAAACCACACTCATTATTTACAGCTGTATCATTTTAAAGGGATTTTATGTCAACATTAACATGGACAATGACATGCCTCTATCTCACACTGCAGCACACAGGGCCCACTGGAGGAGCAGGGCCTGCATGGGATGCCCCCCGCGCCCCAACCGAGGATGGACAGGTAAGCGTTTAAATAATACCCACCTGGCCCTCCCTACTCCGACAGGCAAGGCCCAGCCTGGACAGGTACACCGGGAAGAGCTCGGACATGATGAGCACCTGCTTCCCCAAATGCTCCAGGCACTGTGGTAGCAATGGGAGCCACAGAGGGTCTCCAGCTGTCAGGAGCTCCACCCCAGCTTCCAGACTCCATGACTCCAACTTCGCCAGAGGGCAAAGTTTTGGATGAGAAACTGTCATTCTCCTACCTCAGAAAATAATACCCTTAGTATCTCTTGCCACTTCCAGGTTTCAAGTGTACAAACTGTTCAATTTCTTTCTCCCTTAAGGAAGACTAGGTCTGGAGAGCAGGCAGGAGAGAAAGCCTCTGTATGAGGTGGGCCTCCTGGGCAGAAATGACCTGACACCCAGATGGTTGGGAGCTCCACAAAGTACCCATCTTACAGGGATGCCAGGAGTGATGCCAAAGAGATGCTGGGGTCCCTGAGACGTGTGTTCTCCACTGAGCCCCCCTGCTAACAGGAGAAGCAAGCCAGAATTGAGCCAGGCTAGGCTGAGCGGGAAATGTGTGTGCACAGTGAGAACCACAGACACACACACACACGAACCTTGCAACCATCAGCATTATCATCATGGCACACTATGACGTATAAAGCCCATTCACTCACGGCCACCTAAGAGGCAGTTCTCAGATAACACCTGGCTTCCTAATGAAAAGCCTAGGACCCAGAGAGGCTAAGCCACTCGGCCCAATGGCCCGGATCTGACGGGAGGCAGGACCAAAACGCTGAGGTCAGGATTCCAGACGCAGCCCTGTTGAGGCTCTAGAACACCAGCACTGCGCGGCAGTAAGACATTTACCTGGATGCCGGGAGGGTACTGACTCGGGTGAAAAACACGGACGGTTCAACTTCCACATGCAGCCCCAGGGAGAGATTCCTGTAATATCCTTCAGTGTGGCCTGGGCCTCCAGAGTATTTGAAATTCAGGACAGCTTCCAGGGTCTAAAAAGAAGTTAAACAAAACACACACGTTAGTACTCCCTAGTTTAATCCACCAGGACGAAGGTGGCTTCCCTCAGGAAGGGTCTGAAGATAATCCCATCTAGCCACGTCATCAGCACTGGTCGACTCACACCCCCGGCGGGAGCCAACTCCTAGCCACGTCATCAGCACTGGCCGACTACACCCCCCCCACCCCCGGCGGGAGCCAACTCCTAACACGTCATCAGCACTGGCCGACTACAGCCCCCGGCGGGAGCCAACTCCTAGCCACGTCATCAGCACTGGCTGACTACACCCCCAGCGGGCGCCATCTTTCCTGTGATGACCCAGAATCTACAAAATTCTCAGTCCGTAAGTGCAAATGGAAAGGGCTTCCACGGCTTCTCCGTGGTTAAATAAGGCATTTTTTTCGTTGTTTTTTTGTTTTTAGAGACGGAGTCTCGCTTTGTCACCCAGGCATTGGCATAAACTCGACTCAATGCAACCTCCACCTCCCAGGTTCAAGCAATTCTCCTGCCTCACCCTCCCGAGTATCTGGGATTACAGGCGCCCACCACTACGCTCAGCTAATTTTTGTATATTAGTAGAGATGGGGTTTCACCATGTTGGCCAGGCCAATTGAACTCCTGACCTCAGGTGATCCACCTGCCTTGGCCTCCCAAAGTGCTAGGATTACAGGCATCAGCCACAGCGCCCAGCCTAGATACAGCATTTTAGAGAGAAAAACACATTTCTATGAGCATCATTTCAACATAAGATGAGGTGACAGGCGGGGCAGAGTGCTTCCATCCAGAAGGTGGAGTCACTTGGGCTGACAGTGAGTAAAAGCTGACAAACCCCACAGTCAGGATGTTTCCCTGAACCCATCCAAGAGATGAGTTCACAGGGCAACGAGGCCCTCCAGGAGGGGCGGGGTGCTGCACAGCGGGGAGTGCCCATGTGCTCCCGCTGGAGTCCAGTGGCCCCCAGTGAGAGGTGAGGAACAGAGGTATGGGAAGACCCCAGCCATGGGAGTGGCACTGCACGCAGGAGGGCTGGGAATGGAAGGGGAACATTATAGCTTCTCTGCAGCCTGGAGTACAGGGCAACACCAGAGGAATGTGGAGCCTGGGGGGTACCCACAGTAACCATAGTAACAAAAAATCCAACCCGGTTTCCCTCGGACTAAAGGACCTCGCCTTCCCCAGGAGCATCATGAAGCATCTTGAAGCAGCAGGCACAGCAGATCCAGCCCAGGGGCCAAATCTGGCCACAGCCTGTTTTTGTGTGGCCTGAGAGCTAAGAACAGTTTTTACATTTTTTACAGCTTGTAAAACAAAACAAAACCAGGGACAAATATGCAACAGAAACCATATGCGGCTGGCAAAGCTCAAAGTCCTTACTGTGTGGACCTTTACATCAAAGATTCGCAAATCAAACCCAGAGGAAAACACGGGAGCAAATCTTCACGATCTTGGGTTAGGCAGAGGTTTCATGGATATGATACCAAAGGAAAAACAAAATGCAAAAAAAAAAAAAAAAGCTTCTCTACTGTTAAATAGGGACAATAATTAATACGTATCTCACTAGATTCCTGCAGATTCAATGAGCAAATATAGTGACAGAACAAGAAGTCACTCATTAAATCAACTCCTTTCTCCCCTCCAACCCTACCCATCTGACCCCGTGATGCAACATGGCTTAGAACTGGAGGAAATGGGTTTCATTCCCATTTCTTCTAGGTTTTGTTTTTTATTCTTGTGATGTGGCAAAGTATGCAAAACATAAAAGTTACCATTTTAACAATTCTAAGCGGACGGTTCAGTGGTATTACACACATTCACCTTGTTAATCAACCATCTCCATCACCAGAAATTTTTTATCTTCCCAAACTGACCCTCTAACCCATTCAACATAGACTCCCAGTCTCCCTTCCCTAGGCCCTGGCACCCACCATGCTGCTTTGTGTCTTCTTGAACTTGACCACTCTAGACACCTAGCATGAGTGGAATCCTATAGTACTTGTTCTTGTGTGACTGGCGTATTTCACTTAGCATCATGTTGTCAAGATTCATCTGTGTTGAATCATGGGTCAGAATTTCCTCTTTTTTAAGGCTGAGTAATATTCCATTATATGTATGCACTTCATCTTACTCCTCCATTCATCTATCAATGAGCACTTGAGGTGCTCCTACCCCTGGGCTCTTGTGAATAGTGCTGCTGTGGTTGGACTATACCGAGACCCTGCTTTCAGTTCTTTGGGATACATGCCCAGAAGTGGAATTTCTGAATTGTATGGTTATGCACTATGTAAGTCTTTGAGGAGCCACCATATTGTTTTGCACAGTGGCTGCACCATTTTACATTCCCACCAGTGGTGCACAGGGTTCCTGTTCTCCCACATCCACACCAAACACTGCTATTTTCTCTTTTTGTGATTATGGCCATCCTAAGGGGCATGAAGGGGTAGCTCACTGTGGTTTTGATTTGCATTTCCCTAGTGACTAGTAATGTTGAGCATCTTTTTATGCACTTATGGTCCACTTATGTATGCACTTGTGGTCCATTTATGTATCTTCTTTGGAGAAATTTCTATTTGAGTCCTTCAGTCTTATTTTAAAAGTTCACTCTTCCAAATTCCTCTCACCACTCCTCAAGGTGTCTTTCATGGCTATGTATTGACAGGTTCTCTTCAATATTTGTACTGCCAGAGAAACACCTTCACTGATTCTCTCCACCTATGTAAATATTACTCCTCCTTGACAGCCCAAATAAAGCTATGCCTTCTCCTTATTACAAATGGCTCAATAAAATACATATATTTTTTTAACTATTCAAGGATATTTTGGCCTCACCAAAATCCCAAATCCTTTTTCATTCCCCTTATTCCCAAGCACCACTCTATCAACTCCAAAGGGTTGCTGATTTCTTGTGAACATGTCTTAGACCTCTTAAATTGCCCTTGTCATCAGCAGAAGGTGAGACTCAACACACATATACTCAAGAATTCTATCAAGACTCTCTGAGTTCAACTGACTTTCATCTGTTTGATCTATTTTTTCATTCATCTTTCAAACACTTCCTGGGTCTCTTCTGAGTGCCAGGTTCTGCACTTCGTACAAGATGAAGATGTGGTCCCTGATCTCAGGAAGCTCAGTAAATACTGAGTGAGTCAATGTATGAATAAATTAACTAATAAATAAATGAAGCCAACCAACCCCCTAACATATATACAGTGTATTCCTCAAATTGCAGGCATAGTAGTCACAGAAATACACAAACTCTCAGTAATGGCCTTGAAAAGCCAAAATCTGTGAAGTACCAACAAATGTCACCCTGGCTTTTTTGTTTGTTTGTTTTTTAAGTTAAATTTAAAAGCCACCTACAGACAGTGATGTAGAAGAAATCACCTGGGAAATGAACAAAAAGTACACAGAGACAGATAACTCTCAAGTACCACATCCCCAAGAAGGAACAGTCTGTGTTTCTATTTTCTGGGAATTCAGTATTGCTTTATTCTGTAGAAAACAAAAAAAAAGAAAAACAGAAAGATAATTATGAGGGGAAATATCTAATTTTTAAAAATCAAGCACAGAAATGGAGTATTAGTCCATTCTCACACTGCTATGAAGAACTGCCGGAGATTGCGTAATTTATAAAGAAAAGAGGTTTAATTGACTCAGTTCTGCATAGCTGGGGAGGCCTCAGGAAACACAGAATCATGGCAGAAGGGGAAGAAACAGGTCTTACATGGCGGCAGGAGAGAGTGAGCAAGTATGTGAAGAAGGAACTGTCAAACACGTATAAAGCCATCAGATCTTGTGAGAAGTCACTCACTATCACGAGAACAGCATGGGGGACACCGCTCCCATGATCCAGTCACCTCCCACCAGGTCCCTCCCTCGGGGATTACAATTCAAGATGAGATTGGTAGGGACACAAAACCTAACCATATCAAAAGGTTTCCTGAAGTTCAATGTCACTGCCTTTCCTCTTTGAGATAAAAACAAAAACCAGAAATAACAACAAAAAAGGCTTCCTCAGTCTTTTAAAATTAGAATATTTTAATAAGAACATAAGGGAAGATGGGAAGTCAAAAGACACAGGATGTCCAAGTCCTTTTCCTCAATTCAAGAGACTTCATAAGATGTTCCCTTCTAAGAGCATTTTTCAATCCTTACTTTGACAGAAGTACTTACTTGACAGTAAAGTAAATCCTTACTTGACAGAAGACAATTGCAGAAATCAGTAATTAGCAAGAGACCACAACAAAATGTTTATTTTCTAGGTACACCGTTTACTGTTCCAGTTCATATGAAAGGCCTGTCAGTGAGTACCTTGTATTAGGGAGCACCTACTCTGTGCCAAGTGCTGCACTAAGGGAACGATGCACCCAAAAGCAATGGTCATGAGATCCCCACAAGGGAAGTGCTGCTTTCACCAGTGAGGCTCAGGGCACACCCAGGAAGCAGCACAGGCAGGATCTGAACACACAGCAATGTACCTGCACAGCCCACTCTCTTGCCATTCAGGCAAACTGTTCAGAATAGCATTCATTCACTCATCGAATCATTTACTCACTCACTGTGGACAGATGTCTACTATGTGCCAGGGACTATGACACCTGAGAAGAAAAAGGCACAATACTGCCCTGGGGGCCCTCGAGTCTGGTAAAAGAAACAAGCCCAGAGGCCTCTGTGTAAATTGTGACATGTTGTGTCATGGATACGTGTATTAGGATATATGAGAATACAGGAGGAGAAAGGACTACATTTGCTGGGTAGGCAGGAGTTGGAAAAGAAGGAACAACAAACCAGTAAGGAAGACAGGATTAGACAGTCATCAGATTGAAAATGGATAAAGAATAGAGAAAAACAATTATACTAAGACCTACTTCTTGAAAATATTAATTAATGTGACCATCCTCTTAAGTTGATCCAGGAAAAAGAGAACAACAAATGACCAACATCAGGAATGAAAATGATGATTGGTACAGATCCTACAGACATTAAAAGGACAATTAGGGAAAAGTGTCAACAGTTTTGTGCCAATAGATTCAACAACTTAGATAAAATGGACACATATTACCAAAATGAATCAAGGAGAAACAGAAAATCTGAAAAGCCTCACGCCAACTGAAGACCTTGCATTCATAAGCAAGAATATACTTCCAAAAGATGGCCAGGTATCCTGGCTCATGCCTGTAATCCCAGCACTTGGGGAGGCTGGGCAGAGGCGGATCACTTGAGCCCAGGAGCTTTAGATAGCCTGGCCAACCTGGCAAAAGCCCAGCTCTATTCAGAGTACAAAAATTATTGGGCTTCATGGCACAGGCCCATAATCGCAGCTACTCAGGAGGCTGAGGCACTACAATCATTTGAACCCCGGAGGTGGAGGTTTCAGTGAGCCAAGATCATGCCCCTTTACTCCAGTCTGCATTACAGAGCAAGACTGTCTCAGAAAACAAACAAACAAACAAGCAAATAAGAATATCCTCCCGAAAGAAACCCCAAGCTCAGATGGTCTCTCAGCTGAATTCTAACATATTTAAATTGGAAATATCAATTTTATATAAATATTTCTAACAATCAGAAAAAAGGAGAAAACTTTCCCAATCTTTTAGGAGACCAGTGTTACTCAAATATGAAAATCAGACAGAAACTTCCAAGAAAACTATTCATGAGGCGTATATCCCTCATGAATTTAAATGTAAAAATTATTTTTGAAGTACTAATGAATCAAGTTCAGTAAAATATAAAATGAGTAATACATCAGGGCCAACAATAATGTAAGGTTGGTTTAATCTTCAGAAATCAATGTCATTCACATATTAATAGGATATTGACAGGCAACAAAAAGAAAAGCTGAATGATCATTAGCTCCAGAAATAATAGTTGACAAAATTCAAAACCCATTTGTAACTTTTTAAAAACTCTCAGCAAACTAAGTATAGAAAGGAATGTCCTCATTATGAAATGCACTTATGAAAAACCTACAGTCAAAACCATACTTAATGATAAGCAACGGAAAGTTTTGCACCTAAAATCCAGAATAAGGCAAGGACATAGCTGTAATGATTTTCATAAATACTGTACTCGAGATCCCATCAAGTTCAGTAAGTGAAGAAACAAAGGCATCTACATTGGAAAGGAAGTCATAAAACTGCCTTTGTTTGCAGACAACGTGATCATGTACCAAAAACATCCTAAGGAGTCTACTGGAACTCTCAGAAATTGTTGGTGGTACTTACTATAAAATAGGAAAATCCTTTTGGAAAATAGCTAGGTAAATCCTCCTAAGCTTAAACCTACAATTAACATATTACTCAGCAAAGCAACTCCTACCAAGAAAAAACAAAAACACATATCCACACAAAGACATGCATGTAAATGTCCATGGAGACTTTATTCATAATACCAAACTGGAAATATCAAACCTCCATATCCAACAAGAGGTAGGTGACTGGATAAACAAATTGTAGTAAATTCATAAAATGAAATACTACTCAGCAAAAGAATGGAGCAAACTACTGATACATACACAACATGGAAGAATTCAAAACACCTTATTCTGAAAGAAAGAAGCCAGCCACACAAGAGTGCATACCGCTGCTTGTATGTATTTGAGAAACCAGAAAAGGTATCTCAAAAGATACCTTCGGTGGCAAGAAGAAAATTAGTAGTTGCCTGGAGTTAGGGGCAGGAGAGGGTTAGCTGCAAAGGGGTCAGAGAAATTTTGGAGGGTGATAAAAATATTCTATATCTTGATGGTGCTGGTGGTTACATGGAGTACATACTTGTCACAATTCATCAAACTGTATGGTTAATGAGGCTGCGTTTTGTCGAATGCAAATTACACTCAGTAAAGTTGATTTGAGAAATTGATCGTGACCATGAACAGGCATACAATCACTCGTAAACATTATTAAAGACTCCAGGTCACAACGTGGGCCACACTGACGTGGGACTGCCCGTGTCTAAAGGTGAATGTGAGGCCCTACAAAAGGCTTCACATGGAAACTTAAGAGTCCCAGGTTCTGCAGCAGAAGCAGCAGCAGTGAGGTTATTATTCACCATAATTAAAAGTTCACGTGACCTGGGAGAAGTCACATTACTTTTCTAGTTCTCAATCTCCTCACCTTAAAACCTCAGTGTCATGCCAGATGTTGCCTGAGGTTTAGACCAGATCTTCTATGAACAGTATTCTTCATTTTCCTAATGTTTCACAACTTCTAATATAACTAAGACTATTGTCAGAGAACAACAATCATCCTCATATGTATGCCAGCCAATTTAAATGTGTATGAAGTAGATCTCTAATAGTTAAAGACCCCAATTGAACCTGTCACCACAGATTTCCTTCTGCCCTGTTTCTATAATATGACATAAAATTAATAGCTGTGATGTGGTCCACTTAATAAGTCACACATTCAAGACCAAACGCTGGGGCTCATTCCCCAAGAGACCAGCGCAACGGTTGACTTAAGGTCATTGAAACTCACAAATGAAAGCCGTATCATTACTTTCCACTTAATTAGCACTTTCTGCCAAGTCTTTCTTCAGTGTTAATGATGCCTTAAAGATGCCAAGTAACTACAAATTAAGTGAGCCACCCACAGCAGTGCAGGGATGGGTTTGAACAGCAGCAGTCACCAACACAGCCTCCAGCCAAGAGGCCCAGGAGTCCTGTGGTGGCTGAGAAGAGTCAGGATGCAGGTGCAGAGGAGAGGGTACGTCTGGGGATGGTTAGAAGACCAAGTTGAACATCTGGCTTTGGGTACTAAGGAAAGCATCAGATCAGAGAGTCGAGGGCCAGAATGAACCGGGGACCTCCTGCCTAACGCCCTGGGTGATGAGCCCCACACCACAGACCACAGCAGCACAGAGGGCCACCACGGCCTACCTGTACTTATGCTCCAGCCGAATTTCAGCTTCCATCAGAAGCCTTTGCAGCGTCTGCCACTCTCTAATACAGACCACATGGGCACTCTGCTTCTACACCGCTGGAGTACCCACCAAACCTGGAGTCATACACTGTTGATGGGAAGTGTATTCCATCGTATAAAATCTAAGTGATATAAAATGGTTGGTACTGAGATGGCCTGCTCCCACCTGTCACAATGTCCAGACCACTGTCCCCCCATCTCCTGTAACCACTTTTATTAGTTTTCTTTAATGTGTCCACATTTATTTACATAGACTAATTTACGCAGATACAAGAAAATACTTGTATTTGAGAAATTGATCGTGACCATGAACAGGCATACAATCACTCGTAAACATTATTAAAGACTCCAGGTCACAACGTGGGCCACACTGACGTGGGACTGCCCGTGTCTAAAGGTGAATGTGAGGCCCTACAAAAGGCTTCACATGGAAACTTAAGAGTCCCAGGTTCTGCAGCAGAAGCAGAACTTTTTCCTCCACACCAGCTTCCTCCACCCAGCACCACCTTGTAATAAATAAATACATTACACGTCCATCTTTGTGTACCCGATTGTTAACTTTCACTCAGTATATCCTGAAGATTTTTACTTGGTAGAGACAGCATCCTTTGTAGAACATTCTTTGTTGGTTATTTGGAGACGTGTGGCATTCCATGGTACAGATGTGCTATTGCTTATTTAAACAGTCCCTATACAGTGGATTTTTGGTTGTTTTCAGTATTTTGTTACTATGAACAATGTTATAATATAACCACATACACAAGTCACTTTCAATACATGAAGGTATTTCTGAAAGGTATATTTTCCAAGGGAGATTTCTGGGTCAAAAAGGAAATTCTGTTATTTTAATAGATACGACCCTAACGTTCAACTGAAAGTTGAGCCATTTCACATGTTAACAGCCACGCTTGAGAGAG
The DNA here is from genome assembly GCA_028533165.1 of Leontopithecus rosalia. Taxonomy (NCBI): domain Eukaryota; kingdom Metazoa; phylum Chordata; class Mammalia; order Primates; family Cebidae; genus Leontopithecus; species Leontopithecus rosalia. The sequence goes on from CM052663.1 coordinate 85,854,171, forward strand.
CACTTCTTTTCTCAAAGCATTGAAAATAAGGTATATTGTTCCACTTTTGGCTTTTTGACAGTCTGACAGATGAAGATTCTCAGTGTAGTTTCATTTTACATTTCTCCAATTATTACAAAAGTCAAATATCTTTCCATATGCTTAGCGCATTTTCATGCCTTTTTCATGAATTACACGTTCATATCATTTCCCTCTTTTTTAACTGACCTGTCAATCTTTTCTGTCCAAATTCCTGGGAGGTTTTCTCCCTTGTACGAAATCATGTCTGCAGATAAAGACAGTTTTACTGCTTCTTCATTTCTAAAATCCCTGCCTTTTACATTTTCTTTCTTGGCCTACTGCACTGGCAAGGACTAGTAAATCAATGGATGAAAATAAAGATTCCATTTTTGGGACCCACACTGACACAGGTAATTGATTTCTTACCACAGCTAAGGCAATTCAATGATAAAATTTACCTCTTGTACAAACACTGGTGGATACATGTGTGGAGACAAAAAAATCTCGGCCTTGACCACACATTATTTTCAGGTGGGCTACACATCTCAACATATAACACCTAGAATGTCTAGAAGAAGACATGGAATATCTTTGCAGTCTTGGGATAGGAGAAGAGATCTCAGAGAAGACACAAAAAATACTAAATATTAAAGGAAAAAAATTCATTTCATTAAAAGTAAATTTTCATCCAGGGAATCTCCAAAATGTTAGAATACAAAATTTGTCCCTTTCATCCAAGTTGTCAAATGTATTGAAATGCAACTCTTCATAATGTTCCTTTTTTTTTTTTTTTTTTTGAGAAGACGTCTCTCCCGCTCTGTTGCCCAGGCTAGAATGTAGGGGCACAATCTCAGCTCACTGCAACCTCTGCTTCCCTGGTTCAAGCAAATCTCCTACCTCAGCCTCCTGAGTAGCTGGAATTACAGGTGCATGCCGCCATGCCCTGTTAATTTTTGCATTTTTAGTAGAGACAGGGTTTCACCACATTGGTTAGCCTGGTCTTAAACTCCTGAGCTCAAGTGACCCACCTGCCTTAGCCTCCCAAAGTTCTGGGATTACAGCGTAAGCCAACATGCCTGGCCCATGTTCTCTTATTAACCTTTTCATGTCTGTAGGATATACATGTTCTGCTTTCATTCCAGATGCTAATCATTTGTTTTCTCTCTTTTGTTGATACACCTGGTAGGGAATTATCAACTTTACTAACATTTTGAAAGAATTAATTTTCGGCTATGTTAATTTCTCAAGTGTGTGTCTGTATCCAACACAGGACTTGGCACAAGGCGAGTACTCAATAAATGCTTGCTGCGTCAAAATTACATTTGGAGATGATTAACACATTAACCGTGGATCAACGTCTGTTAAAGGGATGGATGGGTAATCTTAGCAATAAACATATGTTTTCCACACTTCATAACATGGCTTTACAAATATTTCCCCCATGTCTTCACCCTCCCCTCTTCCCACTGACAAATTCTCCCTTGGTTACTGGGTTTCTATGGACAATCACATCACCTGGGCAGTCTCTGTGATCCTGCCAAGCCCAGGCTGCTGCACCTCCTCAATAAACGGCACAGAGCACTTTCTCCGCCTCTGCCTTACCACACTGTAGCACAAGTGCTTGGATGCTTCAACAGAATAAAAGCTTCCTGTGGGCAGGGACCATGCTCCATACCTAGTGCCTTGAAGAGCAGGGGCTCCACATGCATTCCGTTTAACTGAATGATAGCACCTTCACAACAAATCTCAGAGAAAGGAGAAATTTGACATTGAGTAGGCTCCTACTGTGCTCCATGCACTGTGAACAGCGCTGCAGGAACTTTCAGTTGCTACACAGGTATTACTACCTAAAAAGCTCACTACAAAGCTTAGGGAAATAAACAGCCTTGCCACAAAGTCCAAAGGTCCTGCTCTTCCAGCAGTCCTGTGCTATCTCCCAAAGAAAAGGTAAGGAAACAGAGAAAAAAACAGACTGAGCAGAAAGCTGGTGCTGCCCCTAAGAGACAGGCCTGGGTTCCCGAAGAAAGACCAGTTTTATAATGTCGCGCCTGGCTCGCTGAACTTGGTGCTAAATGCTGCTTTCAAGATGCTCACGGTTTTTCTCCTTCTGTATACAAAGCTGGAGGAGGGTAAACTGCGGAAGGGGGGACTCCTTCTGGAGACACAGCTGGAGAAGGGTAAACTGTGGAAGGGGGGACTCCTGTACACATAGCTGAAGGAGGGTAAACTGCGGAAGGGGGGACTCCTTCTGGAGACACAGCTGGAGAAGGGTAAACTGTGGAAGGGGGGACTCCTTCTGTAGACACAGCTGAAGGAGGGTAAACTGCGGAAGGGGTGACTCCTTCTGTAGACACAGCTGGAGGAGGGTAACTGCGGAAGGGATGACTCCTCTGTAGACACAGCTAGAGGAGGGTAAACTGAGGAAGGGGAGACTCCTGTAGACACAGCTGGAGGAGGGTAAACTGAGGAAGGGGGGACTCCTTCTGTAGACACAGCTGGAGGTGAGTAAACTGCGGAAGGGGGGACTCCTTCTGTCGACACAGCTAGAGTAGGGTAAACTGAGGAAGGGGGGACTCCTTCTGTAGACACAGCTAGAGGAGGGTAAACTCAGGAAGGGGGGACTCCTTCTGTAGACACAGCTGACGGTGAGTAAACTGCAGAAGGGGGGACTCCTGTATACACATCTGGAGGAGGGTAAACTGAGGAAGGGGGGACTCCTGTAGACATATCTGGAGGAGGGTAAACTGCGGAAGGGGGGACTCCTTCTCCAGACACAGCTGGAGGTGGGTAAACTGTGGAAGGGGGGGACTCCTTCTGTAGACACAGCTGGAGGAGGGTAAACTGCAGAAGGGGAGACTCCTTCTGTAGACACAGCTGGAGGCGGGTAAACTGAGGAAGGGGGACTCCTTCTGTACACACAGCTGGAGGTGAGTAAACTGCAGAAGGGGGGACTCCTTCTGTAGACACAGCTGAAGGAGGGTAAACTGAGGAAGGGGGGACTCCTGTAGACACAGCTGAAGGAGGGTAGACTGCAGAAGGGCAGACTCCTTCTGTAGACACAGCTGGAGGAGGGTAAACTGCAGAAGGGGGGCGTCCTTCTGTAGACACATCTGGAGTTGGGTAAATTGCGGAATGGGGGACTCCGGTATACACATCTGGAGGAGGGTAAACTGCGGAAGGGGGGACTCCTGTAGACACATCTGGAGGAAGGTAAACTGCGGAAGGGGGGACTCCTTCTGTAGACGCAGCTGGAGGATGGTAAACTGTGAAAGGGGTCATTTTAATAAATACACTAAAACTGAAATACAATCAGCATGAAATGAGGCAGCAGAGGTTTGCTGGGAATCAGCAGAATTGTCCTGACATTAATTCACTCTTACAAGCCATAAGCAATTAGGTACTTTCCATTTGCACTCATTTTGTTATGAGAAATACTCTCTGTCTGTAGGATGTGGCCTTTTAAATACTGCTGATCTTCAATATCAGAGAAAGGTACTTGAGAGCCAGGCACTTCAACAGATTTCTGACTTACAGGAAGGAGTGGTATATTCTTCAAAAGCTGTATAACTGAAATTCAACTCAAGAGGAAGCATTAAGGTGTTACACATGCAGGAAGTGGATGGGGACCCACAGCAAAAATGCCAACAAGGAACTCAGAGGGCTAGAAATTGCTAGCAGGTCAGCAAGAAGCAATCCTAACCACCAGTGTTAGGTGGCCGGCCCCTGCCAGACACAACGCTAGGAGCTGCACACACTGGGTCTCTCTCAGGGCTTCCCCATCGTATCAGACAGGAAGACCTTGAGGAGCAACTGTCACCCGGCAAGATGAGGTGCACTGCTCCAGCTCCCGTAGCTAGTAAACCACGGAGCTCATGTGCGCCTGACCCCAAAAGCCAACCACACTGAAGGCCAGTGATGAAAGAAGGGTCAGTGTGATTTCACCAGGAAAGAAGTGTCTTTCAATGTCTAGCTCCACTTGACCCAGGGCCAACAGCAGGCGAGGTGGTAAACTGAGAACCCGTGCAGGGGAGACCCGGAGAGTGGCCACCACTCCCCGACCAAGTCTAGGTGTAGACTCAAGAAAGTCACTTTTCCTTTCTTGGCATCAACTTTCCCATCTGTGAAATACGGATTTGCAACGATTAATCTCCAGTGGCCCCTTCCACATGACTGGGCCATGCACACGAATTGAATGCACAACCTACCCATCGCTTGACAGACACTGGCTGTGAGGGGCCACATAGGAAGCAGAGGTGGCCGAGCCAGACCACACTGGCACACCAGGCTCAGAAAGAACCCACGCCGGTGCCCTGAAGGAGCTGGGAAGCCTTCGAAGACTTTTTAGCTAAAGGCATGATCTGAATGACTTCCTTAAAAAAACAGAACACTCTGACTGCAACATGGAAGACAAACTGAGGACAAGGCTAAAGAGACGGGGCCAAGCTAGCGGAGGAAGTAACTGCCAGGTGAAGACTGACGGGACGTGTCCAGTGGGAGGTGTGGACGCTGGCCAGGCTCTGCACGTGTGCTGCAGTTAAAGACATCAGAGCCAACAGACTGTTCGCTCAGCGGGGAGGAGAAAGGGGAGCCACAGATGTCTGTCTTCAAGATTAGACTCCTGACTGAAGAAATGAGAAGAATGCGAGACCAGTTACTACCAGTTACCAAAGCGAGGGAGAGCGGCGGAGGAGCAGGAGGACAGGGTGTGCTGCGAAGATGCACGACTTTGGTTTAGGACACCGTAAGTTTGCGATTCCCAAGGACATCCAAGTGATGACAGCGTGACACATGAATCCTGAGTGGGGAGAAGTCGGCCTGAAGAGACGCTGCTCACAAGGAGACCTGCAGCTCGGAGCAGGGAGCACGCCTGTCCAGAGGGAGCAGGAGCTGGAGGGGCAACCCTCACCTGATGCCTGGGGCTCCTCATCAGATAGGATGCTGCGGGTGTGTTTACGGAAACAAATCATCACCATCACATTACTTTATCATCGGGTCTCTCAGCCCTCTTGCTAATAAACCCTTGTCATGTGAGGCATTTCAAATTTTTACAAAATGCAACTCAAGCAGCAAAGAATAAAACAGTGAATAGCACCCAGTCTGAAAGCAGACTGCCCAAGCTCAGACCCTATCGTCGTTTCCTGCCTGGGCCCCTGAGCCAGCGATCTGATCTCTTCATGCAGGAGCTTTCACATCTGGATTACCCAGGAAGACAAAACCAGCTAATCTTAAAAAGCATGGAGAACAGTGCCTGACATTTGGAAAGAGTGCTATAAGTACCAGCTACTATTATTATTACTAAATCAGCACTCATCAGTGAGAAAGGAAGATAAGATACTTGGAACAAATGAATTCGTAAGGAGGGCCAAGAATAAGGAAACAAATTTCCATATCTGTCCCTACTGCATCACTGGCCCCAGTCACCCAGCTACAGTCCAGATCTCAGCAGAGCCGCCCTAGCCCCTGCACAACGGACCCCTACTGCTCCTCCTTCTCAGGTCAAACACATACCACATACACCACACATACAAAAACATACACACCACACACATGTACCCAACACACACACACACACCCCACATACCCAACACACATACACACCACACACATGTACCCAACACACACACACCCCACATACCCAACACACATACACACCACACACATGTACCCAACACACACACACACCCCCCACATACCCAACACACACACACACCCCACACACAGAGACATACACACCACACACACGTACCCGACACACATACACACAAACACCTCACACATGTACACACCACATACCCAGCACACACACACACGTACCCCACACACGGTGACATACACACCACACACGTACCCAACACACATACACACAAACATACTCCACACAGACACACACACCACATACCCAACACACCCACACATACATGCACCCCACACACATAAACATACACACCACACACACGTACCCAACACACATACACAAACACCTCACACACGTACACACACACCACATACCCAGCACACACACGTACCCCACACACAGTGACATACACACCACACACGTACCCAACACACATACACACACACGTACTCCACACACATAGACACACACACACCACATACCCAACACACACACGTACCCAACACACAAACACACCCCACAAACCCAACACACACACACCCCACATACCCAACACACACACACCCCCAAACACAGAGACATACACACCACACACACGTACCCAACACACATACACACAAACACCTCACACACGTACACACATACCACATACCCAGCACACACACACATACCCCACACACAGTGACATACACACCGCACATGTACCCAACACACATACACACACGTACTCCACACACATAGACACACACACCCCACATACCCAACACACACACACACCTCCCACATACCCAACACACACACACACACACCCACATACCCAACACACACACACACCCCAAATATACACACCACACACACGTACCCAACACACATACACACAAACGTACTCCACACACATAGACACACACACCCCACATACCCAACACACACACACACCCCACATACCCAACACACACACACACCTCCCACATACCCAACACACACACACACACACCCACAAACCCAACACACACACACACCCCAAATATACACACCACACACACGTACCCAACACACATACACACAAACGTACTCCACACACATAGACACACACACCACATACCCAACACACCCACACACACATGCACCCCATAGAGAAACATACACACCACACACATGTACCCAACACACAAACACACCCCACAAACCCAACACACACACACACCCACATACCCAACACACACACACACACCCACATACCCAACACACACACACCCCAAACACAGAGACATACACACCACACACACGTACCCAACACACATACAAACACCTCACACATGTACACACACCACATACCCAGCACACACACACGTACCCCACACACAGTGACATACACACCACACACGTACCCAACACACATACACACACGTACTCCACACAGACACACACACCACATACCCAACACACCCACACACACATGCACCCCATACACATAAACATACACACCACATACATGTACCCAACACACACACACACCCCAAACACACATACACACCACACACACATACCCAACACACAAACACCTCACACACGCACACACACCACATACCCAGCACACACACACACATGCACCCCATACACATAAACATACACACCACACCCATGTACCCACCACACACACACACCCCACACAGACATACCACACACACATGTACCCCTCACACAAACACCTTCACACACACATACGCACACACCACATACCTAACACACACACACCCCACACACATACACACATACCACATACCCAACACACACCCCCGAACATGCACATACCCAACACACACCACACACAAATACCCAACACAAACATACACACACACCACACACAGACACACCCCACACACAGACACGCACACCACACACACATCCAACACACACACAGATATACACACATCCAACACACTTCGAACACACACACAGACACACCACACAGACACAGACACACACACACACATACATACACCAGAGCTTTCCTTGTGCTGCACGGTGGGAAAGCTGCTAAAACCTATATTGTTTTACACCTGCATGCCTGAATGTCTTTACCCACTCTTTCCAACCAGGAAATTCCTAGTCCTTATTCCAGAAGACTAAAGAAACTCCCTCTGACACTCCCTGCCCTCAGCTTAGACTCAACCTCTCTGGCCTCTGTGCCACCAGACATCTCCGTGTCTCCATCCCACCAAAGTGCGCTTTCATCATGTGAAGACCAGAGAATAAAAATGATGACACAGGACTGCGTCAGGATTAACTGAGAAAACTGATTTGCACAGTGCCCAGCCCAGGCAGGGCAAGGACTGCACACGTGTTGGTGCCTGCATTCCCTGTTCTCCTCTGCTCACCCATGCTCCACGGGCAGGGCCACGTGGGCCTCCAGCACCTGCAATGTAGCCTGACACCCCTGAGGCTATATCCCAAGCTGGCCTTCAAGTGAGGATGATGAGGAGGACCAGGCCCCATACTCTAAAGGATGGAAATGACAGCATCGTGGGGAACAAACAGGCTATGTCCTGTGCATTCATACATGCCCTTGGGTCACCAACCGCACATCTGGAGAACACCTGCAGTGAACAGTGCATCTACACGATGTGTGTGGATGGATGGGTGGCCCTGGCTCCACCCACTGCTGTGTAGATGGAGATCAAGCGGCAGGACAGAAGCAGAGCACATGACAACTGATCCAGAGGAAGGTGGTCTCTCCCGACGCAACAGCACCCAGTGTCAGCCATGACCGCGGCCAGAGTAGGGTCCAAGCAAAAACACCACGAAGGGAGCAGCTGAGCCCAGCCGTCTTGGTAGGAAACCAGATGTGCCAACATCTACTGACTCTGTCTCATCCACATGCTCAGGTGGTTCCCATCTGCAGGCCTCGGTGAGAGGGCCTCCTCCGAGCCTCCACAGGACACATGTCACAGCTTCAGATGGCTCTGTGTCCCTGCTAGACTGTGTCCCCAGAGACAGGGCACCTAGTATTTCATCCTCAACCCTGGTGCCTGGAACTCACCGGGAGGTCAGTACAGAGCCGGGGAAGGAATGGAGCGAAAAGGAGCACAAACCTGCATCACAGAATCCTCAGCTCAATGTGGAGTGATCTGTAAGATCTCATCCAGTGTTAAATCTGCGGGAACCAGTCCGTCTTTGATCTCATTAGCCCTATGCTGCTGCACCTTCAGTAAGACGTAATAGAGTTCTAGCTTCAGCGTCTGGGAGCACCGTGGAGTCCACGTTCACTGTACACGGCCTCTCTGATAGGCATGGGGCCACGGGCCTACTAACCAGGACTATAAACATGAAGTTCAGTGACTCGAACGGTACAGGTACAATTATGGCTTCACCCACGAGATCCACAAGAATGAGAAAGGCTTGATTCACAGAGAGGGACACTTTCTTGTTAACGAGGTTGGAGTAAGCAGCCAGGTTTACATCTGGGAGCTGTAAATATACCAGATAAACAGTGGGAGGATTTTCCAGTATACTCAGAGCTTCCCTGGATGGTGTGATTTTAAAAAACAAAATACATAATTGTGACCCACTTTTTATAGGTAAGAAAACTTAAACATGGAATGATTTAATGTGTCCAACAAGTAAATAGCTTAAATGCCAGCTATATTTAAGTTCAAAACCTGTGTTCTGTTCATGAAGCCATGGAGTGCATGGAAACCGCACTTCTCCTTCCTCGATGTTCACGTCAATGTTTTGATAAAAACCTGCACCAATGTCTGTGGAAGGTGCAGCTGCGAGCTCTCCAGCCCACTCTGCTCACAAGGTAGCTGTCTTCCTGCTGTGATGCCAGCCACATCCCTGAGAGCTGATGGGACGGTGGCACTGTATGAGGCACCTGATCACCAGGGCTACTTTCAACCCTGGACAACTTGTTGGTAGCCAGTGATGGCCTCTCCACTGCCCTTTGCATAGATCCCTTCGCTGAACAACTTCATGCTGTGCCACGTTCCAGTGACTCCACAAGTCTAAAGGGACAACCAGGGCTGCAGACAGGAGGCTGCGATCATGGGAAACCCTCCATCTCCCAGGAGCAAGACCCCACCAAGATCAAATGGCGTAATCCTAACATTGAGAATGTGAAGGAGTCTACAGCTCCCTTGAGAAATTTGAGACTCACCTGAAGGGAACCGAAGGAGTCACCACCTCTTCCTTCATCCTCTGCTGATAGACACATGTATGTAATTAGAAGTATGAAAACTCCCTCAAGACTGTCAGCAATGCCCACCACCAACTACTTACCACCCAAGCCCCCAGCCAAGACTACCCACAACAATCACGGCCTAGTGGGGGTACTCATGACCACAGTGCACACCAACACTACCTCCTAGCCCTTCCAACAAAGTGAAGCGTGACGGCCTGGCTCACAACATAATCCAACATCCACAGACACTGCCAAGGCCAGTGGTCAAGTGGCAAGGTCATCTCTGAGCTTAACAGGAGCACACTGGTAAGCTTTCTACATCACCATCCCAACACCTCACTCAGGGATATGACCTACTGCCTAGAGGGAGCCAGTTATGATGACCTCAAGAAGGCAGCGATGCAGTCACTAAAGGACTCCTTGGAAGGTGTCCTGAGTCACGGGGGGCTCAAGTAAACTGCAATAGAGATGGCCACGAAAAGGTGCAAACATTCAAGAGATGTCCACGGAAAGGTGCAAACATTCAAGAGATGTCCACGGAAAGGTGCAAACATTCAAGAGATATCCACGGAAAGGTGGAAACATTCAAGAGATGTCCACGGAAAGGTGCAAACATTCAAGAGATGTCCATGGAAAGGTGCAAACATTCAAGAGATGTCCACGGAAAGGTGCAAACATTCAAGAGATATCCACGAAAAGGTGGAAACATTCAATAGATGGCCACGAAAAGGTGCAAACATTCAAGAGATGGCCACTGAAAGGTGCAGACATTCAAGAGATATCCACAAAAAGGTGGAAACATTCAAGAGAGGCCACAGAAAGGTGGAAACATTTGATGCTGGCATTTACCTTCGACAACTACTTTGTCAAGGTAATATCCAGGTATGAATGGTGAACCTCATGGTCCCAGTGACCTCCAAGAATGACCAGGCCCAACATCTCTTGCAATAGCAGAAGAGGAAAACAAGCCGTCAGCCACTAGCGCTCCCGGACCCAGCCCTACCCCCAAGACACTCTGAGTTTTCTCTCTCTGACAGTTTCCATCCCTGGACCCATGAAGATGGGAAATTAGGAGAATCATGTATAGTCAATACCATCAACATACTGTACCTGGAAGGAAAAAATATGCACGTATATAATGAAGTGTCTAAATGACTAGAGCCCTGTGAGACAATGAGTTCTCTATCAGTACAGGTGTTCAAACAGGGTACACCTGCACAGCAAGGTAAACTGAGTGACTTCACAAGTACTCTCTCCCAACAACAAAGATTAAATTATTTTATTCACAAAAAGCAAGAATTAAATAGAGGCTAAGAAGCAATCAAGTCAGCAACCTTGTTTTTCGACTGGGGACCCCAAGGTCCAACAGCCAACAGACCATTGCCCTGAACTAAGGCCAAAGCCTGTGTCCCACCCTAGCCCTGCCCATGACCCAAGTCCTTCTGCAGGGATGGGGAGAGCACTTGTGCCTCATTCGCCCTCACGGTGGTTATACCGTCCTAGGCCTCAATATGGCAACGAAATCTAATCTAATTCCAGTTTCTGGGCCAGGCGCAATGACTATGCCTGTAATGCCAGCATTTTGGGAGGCCAAGGCAGGCAAATCACTTGAGGTCAGGAGTTCAAGACCAGCCTGGCCAACATGATGAAACCTCAACTCTACTAAAAATACAAAAATTAGCTGGGTGTGGTAGCGTGTGCATGTAATCCCAGCTATTCAGGAGGCTGAAGCAGGAAAATTGCTTGAACCCAGAGGGTGGAGGCTGTAGTGAGCCCAGATCGTGCCACTGTACTACAGCCTGGGCAACAGGACAAGATTCTCTTAAAAAAATGAAAACCAAAATCTATTCCAGCTTATATCAATGAAAGAAGCAGAGAGAAAACATCTAGAACAAGCTGTTCAGGTAGAAAGAGGGATTACAGACTGAGGCATCTATCCTTTATCAAACAGAGAGAAAAAAATATTAACAAATCAGCATTCGGTACAACTGGGCCAGTCTGAATATGGAACGTTTACGATGTAACATTACTGTACTAATGTCAAAGTTCCTGGGTGTGACAGCGGTTATTTAGGAAAGTACAGTTGTCCTTAGGAGGCATGTAAAACTTACTTCAAGAGAGAAATAATGTAGTCTGCAACTTACTTTCAAATGGCTTCCAAAAAAAGTGTGTGTGTGTGCATGTGTATGTGTGTCTGTGTCCACAAATATATACAGAGAGAGAAAGAAAAAAACGAAAATGGGTATAGATGATCAGTATACAATTTTTTCAACTTCTGGTTTGAGATATTTCAAAATAAAATGTTGGGGAAAATATTAACAAATCAAGTCTTCTAGAGTCTTTGACTTTAAAACAATCATTGAAACTGTGTGAAGGATGCAGCCACCTTGCTCAACAGGCATGCTCCAAGGAGGGTTCCAGCCGCTGTTTATAGAAGATTCCTGAACTTCTCGAGAAAGAACAAGGCATGGATATTTCAGCTGAGATAACTGGGTCTTGGCCAAGGTCCCAGAGTTTACCCCAGGACACAGGGTCTTCGGGAAGCCTAGCTGACCTCCCTCACTAGCACTCACTCTCCTCCTAGGCTGCTCCCACAAGGGCATGACCCTGTGGAGAATCCGGACCACCTGGGCCCAGGCCCTCTGCCAATGCCAGAGCAGGGCGCAGGAAGCAAAGGCAGCAGAGCCCCGACCCCAAACGCCTTCGCCTTCTCAGCACCAGGCTGCTCCTGAGTGAATTTCCTTCGCTGATCTTTTCAGTTATTCAATGACTCTTCTAGCCTGCGGCCTCTGTCTCTCTCATGCCAGCAAACCTCCTTGTTTACACAGAAAGCAGAAACTTTCTGTCTGCTGAGCCAGCAGCTGCGCCCCTTCTCACTGGGCAGCCCTGGCGAACGTCTCCCCATCTCGGGGACTCAGTTCCTTTGTCTTCACGTGGGCATCGACACAATAACTTCCCAAGAAACACTTCTTCAGCTCCACTGGCGGATCAAGACAAGAGCCAGGGCCGACCTGCCCCATGTTTTCCAGGGACATCAGCTGTCCCCTACTCTCCCTCCCCAGTGAGAATTAAGGAGCTAGGACATGGTGAGAAACGCCGTTCTAAACCCTCTGCTAGCTTCCATCTGCAGCAAGAAAGGCTGCGCCCAGCGTCTAGAATTCCTTCTCGTCTACAAGCTCCTCCACTTTCTATCATTTCCAGAATACCTTGCCGAGGCCAACTGGAAAAGAGGGTAAAGAGAGGAAGCTCCCTCTTAACAAGCATCTCTTGTTTAGTCATCTTGTGGTTTAAGCCTCTAAGTAACCCTAGAGAAAAGAGCCCATTATTCCATTTTCCAGGTGAGGAAAATGAGGCTTAAAGAGCATGAAGTCACATGTCCCAGACCTCACCTTCAGGGATAAGCCTTGTTCTCCCTTCTTCCTGATTCCCTGGGAAGGATGTCCTTGGCACAGTCGCTTCACCCTGGCTACCCCAAGCCCTGGCCAACCATCCACAGGTCAGACAGGCCAGTGTCCTAGCCCTTGAGATCCACTCACAGTACATCTCCTGAAGGAGCAGCTCTGCTCTCCGGCCTGCAGCAGGGTCACAGAGGAGCTTATGTGGACATGTAGACAGCTGGGCCAATGCCAGTGTTTCTGATTGAAGGGTCAGAGAGGGGCCCGAGATGTGCATTTCTAAGAAGAGCCCAGGTTCCTGAAGCTGCTGGTCCAGGGACCATACTTTAAGAACCACTGCAATGGAAATGGGATGATATGGGCAAGTTCCCTGATGAGTGAGAGGGGGAAAGCATGACCACGTGGGCCCCAGCCCTTCCCTCTCTCCTCCAGTGAATCCTAGAGCCAGCCCCATGGGGGTGGCCTATGGTCTTCACTTCCGCCTATGACTGCCTGGGTACAAGGAATTCTACCATGAGGTCTGTCTACAGCCAGGCCAGACCCCAGCCATGTGGACCACCCCACTCCTGCATGCCCCTGGCAGCTATTCTAACCTCAGATCACTGTGGCAGCAGGGTGCCAGCGAGGCACCTTCAAACCTGGGTATTCACCCAGAAGGTGTGCCAAGGTAGATGTTCAAGCCAAGGCTGACCCCAGTGCCATCCCCCCTTTCCTCAGATTCACAGCAGGCCAATGGAAAGCCACCCCCAATCAACTATTCAACAAACATTTACTGGGTGCTCCCCTGGGCCAGACACTCTGCTGGTCCAGAAGCAACTGAACAATGATGACCAAAAAAATAAAAATAAAAAACTCACAGTGGGCTAGGATATGACATCCTACTTAGGCGCTCAATCCCAAGACATCACTTTGGCAACTGTTCCCCTACAACCTCTCACGATCCAGTAAAGAAACCGGGGCTTGGATTTGCAACTTGCCCAACTAATCCCACAGCTTCAGTGGCAGAATTTGGTTCCATACCTGCCCAACTTTGAAGATGCTGTAACAAGACAGCCATGACACCACTGTAAAAATAGGCATCATATCCTGTTTAACTGTCAGGCCCCACCAATGAGCATCCCTCCAGGGCATGGCAGTGCCCCCAGGGTGCAGCATAGGGCCTGGCATGCTGCCCAATGGAGGAGGTCGATAAATGCTCCGGAGTACATAAATGAATGAAAGCAACACCTTCAGCACTGATAGGCAGGGCTTTCAGAGGATTACAGCTTCCAGCCTCTGGGAGAATAAGTCCCTATTATAAATGGAAACCTTACAGTCCTTCAAATGCTATTTATTTTTCCTAATACACAGCTGCAAAAGAGAAAATTATCCCTTGTGTGCTAAATAACACATCTCTAATTACACTCACCTAAGATGTGTTCACTCTAAAGACTAAGAATAGCTAACTGATGTAACTTACAAAGGAGTGATAGATTCTATGTCACCTGGAAAAATTAAGCCAAAGCTAAACTCAGATTGGTGAAGAGTCAGTAAGTTATTACAAGGAATCGCTAAGATTGAAAACAAAACAAGATGCAGAATGAAGGCATAGAACTTTATCTCCAAAACCAGAGCCAGGTCACCACCAAGGCATTTGACTGCCTCTTTCATTTGAATCCTTGTCTCTGGTTACCCCATCTCCAGCAGAGATGGAGAGGAAGAAGAGGAGATGAGGAGTCTGAAGGCCCACGGTCAGGTCAGACACCAGCCCGGTGCTGCTGTCCCATGGGCTCTGAGACCTGGGCAAACAACCCGACCCCCTGCGCCTCAGCTTCCTTAGGTACACGATACTAGGATGGTGGCACACCTGCCTGCCGCGGCCTGTGAGCATTCAATGAGAACAAAGACCTTGGGTTTAACAAACCCAAGTGCAGCTGGGCGCGGGGGCTCAAGCCTGTAATCCCAGCACTTTGGGAGGCCGAGGCAGGCAGATCACCTGAGGTCAGGAGTTCAAGACCAGCCTGGACAGCATGGTGAAACCCCTGTCTCTACTAAAAACACAAAAATTAGCCAGGTGTGGTGGCACACACCTGTAATCCCAGCTATTCGGGAAGCTGAGGCAGGGGAATCACTGGAACCTGGGAGGCAGAGGTTGCAGTGAGCTGAGACTGCGCCACTGCACTCCATCCTGAGAGACAGAGTAAGACCTTGAGGGGGAAAAAAAAAGAAAAGAAAAAACCCAAATCAGGTCTCTTTGCTTCTGCTTGGAGAACACTATACAGTCTAAGGACGATGACAGTGGCTGCTCAGGTCTCCCAGGGAGGTAAAACCCACAGTGTCCAAGAAGGACACGCGCAGCTCAGCCTTGAGGCGGCCAAGTCCCAGATCAATTACATTCCCTTTATTCATCCTTCCACCAAATGGTTGTTCTGAGTCAATACCATTCTATTTAACTAAGGAAAACAAAAAGCAGTTATTACCAAGACCACAATTTGAAGTTAGTTAATATTCTAGCAGCACTGGCTTGCCACAAATCAGCTGTCCTTCTCAAAAGAATAATGAAATTTCAACCAGAAGAAAAAGGAATCTGGGGACTCTTTTAAATCTGGGGCTGGATCTACATGGGGTGATGGGACTCCTGTGACATGGAGTCCCTAGTGTTCCCTGAAGAGCACTGGATAAGAGCTGTGGGGTCCTGCCAAGGAGACTGGCACCCCTGCCCTGTGCTAGCATGTGCTGAGTGGTCTAGCCATTCTCGGGTTGAGCTTGGCCCACTCCATGGTGCATGAGAACTCTTCCCAGGAAGTTGGATGCTCTGCCTGTTCTCCAGGGCCTTCATCGAGGGCCGTGAACCCTGTTCTGTCCTCTGTGAGACACGGCAACAAAGCCTTCTTGGCGAGGAAAGGCCAGGAGCCCAGTGTGGCCACAGCTCGGGCTTTGTAGCAGTAAAGAGCTGGATGGACAGGGCGGGCAGGCCAAGGGGCCTTCGCTCCAGACTCCCTCCCTTTCCCTGCCCCTTTTCCCATCCATTTCCCCCATCTCCAGCAGCTTCCGTCATGCTGGCTAAAAGGCAGGAGGGTCCAACAGGAGCACCTGCTGTCCGCAGCCTGGGAAGACTTCTGCAATGTTTCTCCTCCAGAAAACGGTGCCCTGAGCGTTCCAGGATGCCCATCTTATAAGCTTCATGCTTTGGTGGGCATGGGCCCTGCTTCAGCCAAGAAACTGCCATCATCTTGCACTTTCTAAATACTCCAGCATGAAGAGAAGGACTCGAGTTTATTCTTCAATGACCCTCTACCCCTTTTCTAAATTAGAACTGCCCCACATTTTACCATTGCTCTAAACTATAAATGTTAGTGATTGGTCCTTCTTCCTAAGATATAAACTAAGATCTGGGCTCATATCTCAGCTCCACAAGCAACCAACCTGGGCACATTATCTCCCTCTCTGGGCCTCCACTTTTCTTCACCTATCAAATGGGAGAAATATTACTTATTCTGTAGACTTGTTCTGAGTAATAGAAATGTATACAGAAAAGGCCCAGAAAGGTTCCTGTGGCACCCACAATAAACTGCTCTTGTTCCTTTCTGTGGAAGCTCTTCTGTGACTGGCTGTCTGTGCCGTGTCCTGGAAGGGAGGCCTGCAGCTCCCCAGAGATTCTAGCCCAGCTCTGCCTGGGCCCCGCCAGCCTCTCCCAGCATAGCCTCACAGCAGGGCATGTTGGAGGAGCTAAATATAGCTCCCCAGACTCCAGGGCGTACGCTCACCCGCCCGTGCTGTGCCTCCTCCCACAGCACACACACGCACACACACACATGCTCCTCGGCGGAGGCCCCTTTCAGAAACACGCAAGCAGAAGCTCAATCAATCCACCTCCAGTGCACAGGGGACGGCTCACATTTCAGTGTGCTAAGAATAGCCCAGCTGCAGTAAGAGCCCAAATGCGAAGGGCATGCAAGTCGTTCTCTGAGGCCCTGCTGGCACCAGAGAACCTGGCATGGCAGCCAGCGGGGTGAAAGGCGGGTCCCCCAGGGCCAGAGGAGAGGCTGAGAGGATAGAGAAGAAAATGAGTGACTGCCTTGGGATACAGGGAAGAACACACATCATGCATGAAGAAAGGGACTAGAGTGGGCTGGATGGCCCCGGAGGCCATGGCTCAGCTCTGCCTGCTTCTGTGCAGGCTGTTTGAGAGCAGACACAGCTACAGCCTCTGCTGAAGGACGACACGGACAACAACAGGAACAAACACACCCAGTTGGTCTTCAGAGGGGCTGGGTGCCAGCACCGAGTTCCGGTGTGCTGCAGCATTCTTTACAGCAGACGTGGGACGTGAGCCCGGGCCGGCTGGCGCTACCACCACCCTTAGCAGAAAGCCAGCTCAGACTCCAGCCAGACTCCAGTGCACACACCACTTTCTGTTACCCAGCGGAGGTGAGGGCAGAAGTGGGGGGCGAAGTCAGAAAACACAGGGCCGCCAAGGGTCAGGCCACATGCTGCCAGCAATGCAGGGTCCAGTCAAAGCCATCAGGCCCCGGCCAGAGCTCAAATGAGGACGCATGCACAGCATTAGCTGGGCCAGCCGCAACTTCGCAAATGGCCCAGCACAAGCTGGGCTGGCCAGAAGCCCCTCTGACAGGCAGACTCTCTAAAGTCCTCTCCTGGAAATACCATCTTTGGAGATGGACAGCACTGATATGTCCACCCCAGCTCTGCGCTAACAGCTGCGGGTCCCTGAGCAAGTCTATTTCCTTGTCTACAAGACAAGGCAGCCAACCACCGTGCCTCCACAAGGCTGCTGTGAGGACAACGCCTGGCACATGCAGAGTGTCCCATCAGCTGTCATAAAGAGGACAATGACAATGATGACAATGACTTCTTCTTCTACAGGGCAACACATGGGATAAAGACAATCTTACTGGAAGCTCTGGAGGAAATGAAGACTAACTCTTTAAGGGCCTGCCTCTTGGGAGGAAGGGCAGGGAAGTCAGGGGGCAGGGGCAACACTTCTGGACAATAGTCCTATGCCAGGTGCCAGGCCGGGAGCGTTAGAGCAAGTTTGGGCTCATCTAATCCCTGCAGCCATCCATGAAGTGGAGACCAAGAGCTCCATCGAAAGGTCAGGAGCTGCAGCCTGAGTATGGAGGGACAGGGTTTTCATCTATCTGAAGCCTTGAACTCGGGGTCCAGCGTGAAGGGAAGGCACCCATGAGCCAAGGACCCCCTCTCCCACGTGAACGGCAGGCCCAGGGATGCGCTTACTTGCTTCCTGTCACACATCCCCTGCTCCCCTACTCCCAGCTCCAACCAGTTCTTCTGCACCCCTCTCTTCCAAGGCAGGAGTCAGGTGTCATTAATCTTTATAACTGGGTGCCTAGAACATAGCAGAAATTCCAGAAATGTTTACCAAAAGGAAAAAACGTGAGAAGCTGAGGCAGAAAGAAGGTGGCCCTACAGGGGTGGTTACAGCGTAAACCCAAGGCACACAGCACCCCGGAGCTCCACAGCCACATCCGACTCCCTGCGATGATGGAACTAGTCCCATCTCTTTAATCTCAAAGCTAGGGGACTCTCTCACTGTATAGACAGGGAAGCAGAGACCTATACAGGTAAAGCAAACTCCCACGTTCACAGGACCACCTGAGGGCAGGGCCAGAACTAAAGGCCATGGGTGAGGACTGCCACCCCAGAGTTGGTCCTATGGCATGAGGGCTCCTGAAACTTTTGGCAAGGAGAGTCATGTCATCTGACTTAAAGAAATAATAAATGCTCCCTTCCCGCCTAAGTGGAAAATCAGTGAGCTGCAACCCAGCCTTACACATTGGCAGAGGAAGGGAAGCGCTGGAAGGTTACTGCTACTGTGCCTGGGTTCCTGTTCTTTCACCTGGGCCTGCAGAAGGCACACCTGTGGGAACAGCCAGCCCACAACAATGCGTTCTGCCAACCTCTCATCAAGCATGAAGATAAACGCTACGGGGCCTCCCTCCGAGACTACCAAATTACTTCCCTGGCAACCAAGGAAGTGGACAGAAGGTTTCCTAATTATGTATCCCTCCCATTTGCTTGTCAGTCTTTGAAACTCATATGCAGTTGAAGGGGGAGGCTCACAGGGACCCCTGTCCCAACACCAAACCCTGGGGTTTCCTTGAGGCAGGAAACAAAAGTCGATGTCTGAGCAGCCTTGCTGAGTGCCTGTGTCCCACAGGGCAGGCACTGAGCGAGGTCTGGTGGAGGGTCTCCCGCCAAGTCCTCAAGGTACTTCTGTGAGGTGTGAGCTTTATTCCTCATTGTAGGGATCAGAAAACTTGTCCAAGATCAAGTGGGAAAGCCTCCTTCAATCCCACTGCAACGCAGCCCCCAAATCGGATAGTCACAGAGCAGACGATGGCAAAACCGCTGCCTCCACTGCCAAAGGACACATGCAGGTGTGAGCAGTGACTGGCAGGCAGGCCGCCAGGCTGTGTAACAGCAGCAGCGTGGGCACAGCGTGGGGTCGACAGGGCTGAGCCACTGTATATACAAGGGCCACCTGGGAACCCAAGTTGATAGCACGGCCACCCGATCTCAGGTCTGCGATGAGCTGGTGAGGACTCGGCAACGAGGCCTTTGGTTTTCACACCCGGCAGTCACGTGCCGGGCAGCCCAGGCGTGAAGCCTCCAGCGTTTCATGAGTCAGAAAAGCCAATGAAGAACTCCTTGCTGGAGGATTCATTTAAACTTCCCGTAACACTTCGGCTGTGGGGAGTCTGGCATGAAATATGCGTATTAGCTACTCTCCAGCCAGAGAACGCAGAATTAATGCCTGCAGGAAACCTACATGCTGGGCGATGTGCACACACTCTCAGGCAGTTCTCACAACAATCCCCCACTTTGCAAATCAGGGGACTGAGGCTCAGAGGAGTATCACGTTGCGTCCTCATCTCCAGCCCCTACCAGCTGAGATGCCCAACCCCAACTCCCACCCCAGATCCTCCCTTGGTGCCCCCACCCCATAAACACAATTCCCTCTGATACTGCATGCACCAGCCTCCATGACTCCCTGGGTCTCACGGTCCCCTTCCGGGGGCTCATGGACTCAGGACACCCTTCCTGACCCCCAGCACCTCCATCCGGGACACGGGAAATGCTCATGGAATGTCTGTGGAGGAAGAGAGATAGGAGATGAGGCGAGGGTAGCTGGGGAGGGAAGAAGGGGGGAAGTAACCAGTCACCAGCCTGGGGTCCCACCTGGAAGTACCAGATGGAGAGCGTGCGCTGGGCAGCCTGCACAGCTCTGCACAGCAGAGGGCACCTGCGTGTGGCCTTCCTCCTCAGCCACCCTCTCATCGCTCAGGTTCTTCTGGACATTGTCTTCCACGCTGAAGGAATGAAGTCACCATAACAGTCCGTGATGCCTATTTTTAGACCTTCAACTGCCAGTAAGATACAATCTCACACAGAGAGAGTTTGTGGCCACTCTGCACAATGAATTAACAAGAAAGATGAGCTCCCACTATAGACAGTGTCCTTAACTGAATGAGTCATCAGAGACCACCAGATGTTAGCAAGAGAGAAGTGGCTTCATTCCTGCACACTCCTCCCTCCGTCATGCCCATCAGAAGACCTGAAGGGGCAGTGGAGCCTTTAAAATCAGAGCCACAAAGCCAATGAGACCTCCATGAGTGCAGTGACCTCCTGAGCACCATGACCTCCATGAGCGCCGTGACATCCATGAGCACCATGACCTCCATGAGCACCGTGACCTCAATGAGCGTCATGACCGCGTGAGCACCATGGGACCCACCAGGATGGACAGAGCAGCTCAACACTGGGATCTGAACCCTGGGGGTTCCTGTAAGCCCTGTGCCATTGGTCAGTCATTTTTCACGAGTGTATCTGAACCCTCAACCTCGGATTCAGACGTCTTGATGGCTACAGGTTTCTCAACTGCTCGCAGCAAGCATCTGCGATCCCGCTCCCTTTCCTGACACAGTCGGTCAGGGGCAAGGGTGCTGCATACACCTGCGAAAAACAGGCTTCCTCCTCTGACCACATGGCACCCACACAGGAAGACACTGTCCATTCTTCTTTTTGGCCTTTGAGAACATAAAACAAATCGCAAATGTAAAGAAAATTCTTAGGAAAGGGAAAAATTTGTTCTCCAGAGATTTACAGTAAATGGTCTATAAAGGACACTGACAATTATTTAAAGATGCATCGTAAGGACAGCTCTCCCCAACATAGGATAAAGAGAGTATTTGTAGTCCTGGATCCTTGTGGGTAAGCATACGAGGAGAGGGCTAATGAGAAGGGCACGCATGTAGACTCGTGGTCAGTAATGAAGCATTTCTCACTCTCATGTAAGATCACAGCAGGAGTTGAAGTGTGCTGCCGATCCCAATGCATCCACCGTATTTCTTTTCATTGTATGCAGGGTAATGGACCCAGAAAGGGAAGCCAAGAGTACAGAGAAGAAAACATTTCCCCCCACTTGCAGCTTCTCTCCAGCACGAGTGATTAGGAAAGGTCAGGGGCCAGCCAGGTGACCACAAGAGGAGGAAGAGCACAAGGCGTGGCAAAGCGGGGCTTCTGCACTCCAACTCGAGGGTTTATAATGCTAATTCAAGATTACCGCAGCAAATAAAGAACATCCATCGGGATCTCACACACAGTATTCTCCAAAACAAAACAAAACTGCAGTGCTTTCTCTTCATTGGATGGAAATGCAAGGAGACCTTCTCTTTAAAAGTAAGTCTGGAATAATTTCAGCCACAAAATAAATAATGACAGTAATGGCCGGGCATGAGGGCTCATGTCTATAATCCCAGCACTTCAAGAGGTTGAGGTGGGAGGATCGCATGAGTCCAGGAATTTGGACCATCCTGGGCAAGATGGCAAGAACCCATCTCTACAAAAAATCATTTGAAAACTGAGTCATGCTGGGTGCAGGGGCTCACACCTGTCATCCCAGCACTTTGGGAGGCCAAGGCGAGGTCAGGAGTTTGAGACCAGCCTGGCAAACATGGTGAAACCCCGTCTTTACTAAAAATACAAAAATTAGCCAGGCATTGTGGCATGCGCCTATAATCCTAGCTACTCAGGAAGCTGAGGCAGGAGAATCGCTTGAACCCGGGAGGCAGAGGTTGCAGTGAGTTGAGGTTGCACCACTGCATTCCATCCTGGGCGACAGAGCAAGACTCCACCTCAAAAAAAAAAAAAAACACCTTAGTCAGGCATGGTGGCATACAGCTGTGGTCCCAGTTACTGGAGAAGCTGGAGTAGGAGGATCTCTTGAGCCCTGGAGGTCAAGGCTGCAGTGAGCCGTGGTTGTGCCACTGAACTCCAGCCTGAGTGACAAAGCAAGACCCTGTCTCAAAATAAATAAATAAAAAATAATAATAGTAGTGGATTCAAATCCATAGAATAAAACCAATACCCATGACCCCCAGCTGACGTTACTAAGCAAAGGGAGGAAAAGGAGACCTCTGCTTCCTACAGTAGAATTCCCACAAATGACTGTAGGAGGAATTATGGGATAGAAAAATCACCATTTGGCAAACACATAATCATTGAAGGTAAGAATCATCACAGGATTTGTGAGTGAAGGGACCATGAGACAGGACATTTACTTGGTCTCAAAGCACCTCCCACAGACATTCATTAACACAGGGGAAGCTACAGTAGAGCAGCCTGGCAGATTCCACCTGAGCACTGTGACCAAAGCCACCACCACCAGCGTGAGGCTGACTCAGGGGCTGTCCAGGAGTGTGCAGCTCAGGTGAAACAGATTTGAGAAG
The DNA here is from genome assembly GCA_028533165.1 of Leontopithecus rosalia. NCBI lineage: Eukaryota > Metazoa > Chordata > Mammalia > Primates > Cebidae > Leontopithecus > Leontopithecus rosalia. The sequence continues at coordinate 85,877,133 of CM052663.1, forward strand.
TTTCCAGTTTTCCTTGTACAACTGATTTTTAGTTTTATTCCCTTGGGTTGGAGAGGATACGTCGTACAATTTCAGTCTTTCTATATTTTGTAAGACTTGCTTTGTGACCCAAAGTGTGATCTCTCCTGGAAAATGTTCTGTCTGCACTGAGAAAAATGTATGCTCTGCCACCGTTGGGCGGGATGTTCCACGTGGATCCATGATGAACATTTGGTCCACAGTGTGGCCAGGTCCACTGACGTCCTTCTTCATTCTCTGTCTGGATGTGATCCGTTCTTGAAAGTGGGGTACTGAACTCTTCTACTGTTACTGTGCTGCTGTCTTTTTCTCCCTTGAGTCCGTGTTTGCTTTATACTTAGGTGCTGTGATGTTGGGCACATATATACTGATAACTGCTCCATCTTCCTGTTGGATCAACCCTTTTATTCTAGAATGGCCTTGTCTTATGGCAGCGTTTGCCTTAATGTTGATTTTGTCTATCGAAGACACTTGTACTTACATTCTTATTGAAGCACTATTCAGAACAGCAAAGTTACGAAATCAACCTAGATGCCCATCCACAGTGGACTGGATAAAGAAAATGTGGTCTCTATACACCATGGAATACTATGCAGCCATAGCAAAGAACGAAATATGTCCTTTGCTGCAATACGGATGTCGCTGGAGGCCACTAGGCTCAGTGAATTAACACAGAAACTGAAAATCAAATGCTGCATGTTTTCACTTAAAAGTGGGAGCTAAATAATAGCTACAGGCAGACAAACATGGAAACAAAAGACACTGAGGATTCCAAAAGAGGGAGGTCAGGGGGAAAGGTCAGAAAATCTACCCGTTGGGTACTATGTTCACTATCTGGGTTACGGGTTCAACAGAAGCCCAAACCGCAGCATCATATAATAAATACAGCCAGGTGACAAACCTGCACATGTGTCTCCTGAATCCAAAATTTTGTTTCAAAAAGAAATCAAAAGGAATTTTGGAAAATATCTTCAGACAAACAAAAAAGCAACATACCAAAACCAGTGGATGCAGGAAAGCAGTAGTAACAGAGAAGTTTGTGGCACTAAACACCTGTAATGAAAAAGAAAACCTCAAGTAGACAACCTATCTCTACACCTTGAGGAATGAGGGAAAAAAAAAACTATGCTCAATGTTAGCACAAGGAAGAAAATAATAGATTAGAGCAAAAACAATGAAATAGAGGAGAGAAAAACAATTTTTAAAAACAGCTAAAATTTCAGAAAAGATAAAATTGACAAGCTTTTACTGGGACTAAAAAGGAAGAAGGAAAGACGACTCAAATAAACAAACTCAGAAATGAAAGTGCAGACATTACAATCAATGGTACAGAAATTTTAAAATCATTTGGCCATTATACACCAACAAATTGAATAACCTAGAAGAAATGGATAAATCCTAAAAGAACACAGAATCTACCAAGACTGAATCACGAAGAAAGAGAAAACCTGAACAGAATCACAACTGGTAAGATGATTGAATCAGTAATCAAAAATTTCCCAGCAAAGGAAATTCCAGGACCAGACAGCTTCACTGGTGAATTCTATCAAACATTTAAAGAATTAACTTCAATCCTTCTCAACTCTTCCAAAAAACTGAAGAGGAGGGAACACTTCTAAACAAATTTCAGGAGGCCAGCATTACCCTAATACCAAAGCTAGATAAGGATCATATAAAAAACAAACCAACCAACAAACTCCAGGCTAATAACCCTGATGAATATAGATGCAGAAATCACCAACAAAATGCAGAGAATCAAATTCAACAACACATTAAAATCAGTATACACCATAACCAAGTGAGATTTATCTGTTCCTTGCATTCCAACCAATCAATATGGCTATACCACATTAACAAAATAAAGGGCAAAATCACTGGATCACCTGCACTGATGCGGCAAAAGTCTATGACAAAATTCAACACTCTTTCATAATAAAAACTCTCAACAAGCCAGGAATGGGAAGAAATTGCCTTGATATAATAAAAGCCATATCTGAAAAGCCCACAGCTACTATCACACTCCATGGTAAAAAACCAAAGGCTTCTCCTCTAATATCAGGAATGAAGCAAGGGTGACTACTCTTGCCACTTCTATTCAACACAGTAGTGTAAGTCCCAACCAGAGCAATTAGGGGAAAAGCGAACAAATAAAAGGTACCCAAATCAGAAAAGATGTAAAATCATTTCTGCAGATGTCATGATCTTATATCTAGAAAACATTAAAGATTCCACAAGCTGTTAGAACTGCTAGACAAATATCACCAAAGTTACAGGATACAACATACAAAAATTAGTTACACTTCTAAACACCAACAATAAACTATCAGAAAAAGAAATTAAGAACACAGGGAGGGGAGCATCACACACCTGGGTCTGTTGGGAGGAACAAGGGGAGGGACAGCAGCGGGTAGGGAGGTTGGGGAGGGATGACATGGGGAGAAATGCCAGATATAGGTGAGGGGGTGATGGAAGCAGCAAACCACATTGCCATGTATGTACCTATGCAACAATCCTGAATGATCTGCACATGTACCCCAGAACCTAAAGTACAATAAGAAATATATATATATTTTTAAAAAACCAACAATTTCACTTGCAATAACACCAAAAATACTAAGGAATAAACTTAACCAAGGAGGTGAAAGGCTTGCACATTGAAAACTACAAAATATTGATGAACAAAATTAAAGATACAAATGAATACAAGGACATCTCATATTCATGGACTGAAAAAATTAGTAGTTAAAATAGCTATACTATCCAAAGCAATCCATGGGTGTAATCTCCATCTAAACAGTGGCTCTTTTTTTTTTTACAAAATTAAAGAAACCCCTTAAAATTCATATGGAACTATTATGAACCCAGAATAGCCCAAACAATCTTGAAAAACAAAAATAAACCTAGAGACATCCACTTCTTGATTACAAAATGTATTGCAAAGGTATAGTAATTAAAACAGCACGGTGGCCAGGCACAGTGGCTCATCCCTGGAATCCCAGCACTTTGGGAGGCTGAGGCAGAAGGATTACTTGAGCTCAGAGTTTGAGACCAGCATGGGCAAGATAGAGAAGCCCCTTCTCTACAGAAAGAAAACAAAAAATTAGCCAGGTATAGTGGTGAGCACCTGTAGTCCTAGCTACTCGGGAGGCTGAAGAGGAAGGATGGCTTAAGTTCAGGAGTTTGAGGCTGCAGTGAGCTACGATCCCACCACTGCGGTCTAGCCTGGGGAAAAGCCCAAATCCTGTCTCTAAAAAATCAAAAAACAAGTAACAACAACAACAAAAACCTAGCATGGTACTGACATTCCGTTTGATCAACGGAACAAAATAAAGGGCTCAGAAATAAACGTACGGATATAAAGTCAACTGATCTTCAATAAAGGTGTCAAGAATACACGGTGGAGGCCGGATAATCACTTTAACAAATGGTGCAGGGAAAGCTGAACACACACAAGCAAAAGAGTAAAATTGAACCTTAATCTTATACCATACAGAAAAAGAAACTCAAAATGAATTAAAGATTTAGATTTAATATCTAAAATGTTAAAACTCAAAGAAGAAAACACAAGGGAAATGTTTCAGGACTTGGTCTCTGCAATCATTTCTTGGATATGACACTGAAAACACAAGACAACTAAAGCAAAACCAGACAAAATGAACTACACCAAACTAAAATGCTTCTACACAGGAAATGAAACAAGCAGCCGAGTGAAAAGGCAGCCTACAAAATGGGGGGACATATTTGCAAACCATTTATCTGATAAGGGGAGTAGTATTCCAAATGTATAAAGAACTCCTATATCTAACTACTGCAGTTAACTGAATAATACACAAATAATAAACGGTTAATAAATAACCCAATTGAAAATGAGTAAAGGATTTAAATAGAAACATTTCTCCAAAGAAGACATACAAATGCCAACAAATATATGAAAAGATGCCCAACATCATGAGTAATTAGGGAAATGCAGATAAAACACAATGATACATTACCTTGCACCCGCTGGTATAACTATTACCAAAATCAAAGTGACAAGTATTAGTGAGGATGTGGAGAAACTGGAGCCCTTGGGCACTGCTGGTGGGAATGTAAAAAGGTACAGCTGCTACGGAAAACAGTAGGAAGGTTCCTCAAAAAAACAGAATTAGAACTGCTAAATGATCCAGCAATTCTGTTTATGGGTATTTACCAAAAACATTGAAATGAGGATCTCAAAGAGATATCTACACTTCCACGTTCACTGCAGAATTATTCACAGCTGCCAAGAGGTAGAAACTACCTAAGTGTCCATGGACGGATGAATGGATAAGCAAAATGTGGTCTACAAACACAGTGGAATGTTATTCGATCTTTAAATGAAGAAAGCCCTGCCATATGCTACGACATGGAAGAGCCTTGAGGACATTATGCTACAGGAAATTGAGCAGTCACAGAAGGACAAACGCTGTGCGATTCCACTCAGTTAAGGGACATAGTCAAGCTCACAGAAGCAGGAAGTCAAATGGCGGTTTCCAGGAACTGGGGAGGGGACACGGACAGCTGTGTTTAATAGGTGTCAAGTTTCAGTTAGGCAACGTAAGTTTAGAGATCTGCCAGATGACATTGTGCCTCTGGTTAGCAATATTGTACTGCACTCAAAAACATTTGTTAAAAGCGATGTCAAGGTAAATGTTTTACTACAACAGAAAACAAGGAGAGTTAACGCATACATGCAGTGGGTGGACCAGCGCCTGGCATCCAGAATGAGCCCAGCACCCGAGCTCTAGTGGAGGTGGTGCTGCCAGAGTCCCCGGCCACACACCACACAGGGGTGGGGGAGCTCCAGATGAGCTTTTATTTTTATAAGCACATCACATACAGAAGGGCTCCCGAATGTGAATGTGACAGCTCCCAGGGCCCGTCTACTCCACACTCTGGGACACTGTCCTGTTTGGTTTTAGAAAATTCCTGGGTCAGCCCTTAAAATGAGCTGAGATTGAAATCAGTCGACAACAGTGGAACATTAATTTCCTTTTCTCCAGGCACTTCTCAGAATCTTTAATATATGATGTGCTTGGGGGTGGGTGGGTGAGGAGGTCACAGACACTGTGGTGTCACTTTGACAGCTAGTTCCAAAATGCCCTCCCTGCAAATGTCCATGGGGTTCAGGAATAACTGAAATCCACTGATGAAATCTTGAAATCCCCTCCAATGATTTGTCTTTCTCTGCATGAGAACGCCGCCCTCACCTCTTCTAGCCCCATGGCTCTCTGTACTGTCCTCAACGTTTCATCTGTTCATTCATTATCATTCCTTCAGCCTCTTTTGCTGCCTGGAGACCTCTGGGCCTGGGCTAGCTGTGCACCAGGAACACAGAGATGGAAATGCAGGGCCTGGGCCCACAGGGTTCTTGCAATACAGGAGGAGAAGGAACCACAGAGGCAAAGACAAGCTGGCCAGGGAGTGTCCTGGCAGAAACCTGAGACACAGACAGTGGGAGGAGGAACTGAGAACAGCCAGGACAGCCAGGGTCACCAAGAAGGCCTGGGGGGAAGGGAAGATAATGTGGAAGACAGACATTTAGGCAAAGGGGACAGATCTGGAAAAGAAAACGAACACAGGATGCCTTGTGCAGGAAGCCGCATGCAATTCCACCTGGGCCCAGGCCAGAGCAGAAACAGCCACGATGGAGAACGAGGCAGGAACCAAGTTGGGAGGGCCTTTGCGGCAGTGGTTCTTAGACTCTGCTGCATACTAGAAACTCCTGGGAGGCTGGTTCTGTGTTGTTATTTTTAAATCCTTGGTAATGAAGTATGATTTCCATATAATAAAAAGTACATATTTAACTATCAAGTTCAATGTAATCTGACAAATGTATACTAGTATAATCCACACAGAGAAAAGATAAAGCCACTCCACCAGCCCCTAAACCTTCCTCCTGCCCCTTTACAACCAATCCAAAAACCTCTCGCCTCCTCAGGACAACAGGGATCTGCTTTCTATCATGATCGAGTCTTGCCTATTCTAGACTTCATATAAATGGAATCATAACAGTGTGTATGTTTTGTGTCTGGCGTCTTTCACCCAGCATGCTTTGTTGAAATTCATCCGCGTTCTTAAGCAGAGCAGCAGCCTGTTCCTTGTTGCCAGGAGCACTCCATAATACTACAACTATTGATTTAGATATAGTTGGCTACAGGGGTTATTTCCAGTTTGCAGCTATTCTGAATAAAGTTGCAATGCTCATCAAAGTGCAAGTCTTATACAGGCATGCATTTTCATTTCTCCTGGGTAAGTACCTAGAAGTGGGTTTGCTTCATTGCACAGAAGCTATATGTTTAACTTTCAAAGAAACTGATGAACAGTTCTACAAAGTAGCCACACCACTGCACACTGTCACCAGCGCTACAGGTGCATTCCAGCTATCCCATGTCCCTGGTCTTCTGGGTGCAATGTGTAGGCAGGAGTGGTTTTGACTTAAATTCCCTGGAAATGTGTGATATTGAGCAGCTTTTCCCATGCTCATTGGCCAATCAGTTACTTTCCTTGTGAAATATTTGTTCACATTTCTGCACTCTTCTAATTGTGTTGTTTTCTTGTTACTAAGTAAGAAAATTTCTGCACGTATTCTTGATACAACAGCTACATTTTCAGCTCTAAATGTTAGATTTTGACCTTTTCCTTCCAGTCCTTTCCTCATTATATTTATGATTTCCTTTAAATCCTTAAGCATAACTCTAACCACCATCTCAAAGTCCGTGTATGCTCACACCATCATCCTTATCATTTCTGAGTCTGCTTCAATTGACAGACTCCCCCCACACCCCGCCAGTTCTGGTTCCTATCTTCCTGCTACTTTTGTAGGGCACTGTGAGTTTTCATTTGTTGAATGTCTGAGTGTTACTGTTTTCCTTTAGAGTGCTAAGTCTCCTTTTGATTGGCAGCTAAGTTACCTGTGAACCAACTCGTTCTTTCTGATGCCTGTTTTCCAGTCCTCTTAAGGCACATCTGGAATGGCCTTCACACTGAGGCCAGGCTGGCCCCGCTGCTAAGTAGGGGGTTCTTCTGTGGTCTCGCATCCAGAAGGCCTCAGGTGTCCTTCGAGGTGGCTCCCCTGGCTGCAAAGCTCTGGGATTCTTCGTGCACAACTGCCTGGAGTTCTCTGCCTGCCTGCAGGGGTTTCACGCTCCCTGTGTTCAGCTTAGGATTCAGCAGTGGCCCAAGGTGATCCCCATGCGGACTCTGGAACTCTTCTCTTTGCTGAGTTCCTCTCTCTAGTGTTCTGCCCCAGATTTCCACTCCTCGGCCTCCTGCACTCTGGCCTCTGCCCCCGCCACTGAGCAAAGCTGCCATTCTTAGCCATTCCCCATCCCTACCCACCTCTACCCATCCCTACCCACCCTTACCCATCCCTACCCACCCTTACCCATCCCTACCCATGGGTACCACCACACTGGCTTCTCTGACCTCAGAGACCACACAGTGCTGTGCTGGGTAGGTTTTGCTCTTGAGGGGAGGGAGAATTAGGGAAAAGGGGTTTTGTCTATTACCTGACAACTCTTATTTAATTCATCCCCCCCGCCCATAATTTTTAGTGGTTAGCAGCAGGAGGGTGGGCCTGGTACCAGCTGCCCCAACATGGTGGACCCAGTGCACTCTTAGAGATCTCAAGGCAAAGGCCATGTCCAGATGGGCTGAATCCTTAAGCTCTCCAAATGATTCCAATATTCAGCCAATTTGTGAAAACAAGGCTTTAGGAGGGAGGGATCTCATGTTCAGGCCAGCATTTCCTAGTCACAGTGTCACAGTCCAGGGAGACTATAAACCATCCACACCTCCGATGATGATTGAGGCAGCCTGGCATGGGGCCAGGGCATTTTTTAATATCCTCAGATTGTTCAAATCTAATGAGAAGCAGAATTGAGAAGCAGATCTGTAGGCACTGGGGAGCCACTGGAAAATTTCAGAAACAATTAAGGCCAACATTTGGTTTCATACTGAAGTTGTGTAAGCCCTCAATTTACAAATATTCTCTTAGCTCAGTGAGAGGGGCAGGGTGTTCCCGGGAAGACTGCCCTTCCCAAGGCATCCTCTCCTGCAGCTCTTGAGACCACAATTTTAATTTTGATTCTTCTAATCAAGAAGCAGTTAATGAATACCTAATATGCACCAGACGCTGTCTCAGAGCTGGCGATGGGTACACAAGGCTGGTTCTCTGCCCTCAAGGAGCCCACAGTCAAGCAGGAAGCAGGGGAGCAAGCAGAGGACCATGGCATAGTGAGCACAGTGCCACGGCTGCTATGACAGGCTCGGCAGCACGCCACGGAGCCTTGTACAAAGGAAGCGCACCCCATCCAGCCCCAGCAGTCTGGGAGGCTACCCCAAAAGACAGGCTGTCTGAGCTGGGCTCTGAAGGAAAAGGAGGTGTAGATAGGGGAATGAAGTGGAAGCATTGGGCCCTTGGTCTAATCACAAAGCAACAAAAATCCAAAACTTAACAGGCCAGAAGCCTGGATGAAAGATGGAGCAGGTAGAGAGGGTGAGAACAGAACAGCAGCCAGGGCCCAGGCTGGGGAGGGCTTTGGAGACCTCTAATCCTTTCACTGACAGAGCACTGAAAGAGATACGCCCTGGCGGAACACCTTCTCCAGGCAGCTCTCCCACCACAGGCTTAGATACCAGGCCCACTCCAGCATTACGGGGAGCAGGATGAGAATACACATGAGGCCCACGTACCATGCATCTCCACATTTACAACTGCAAATCAAGGGAACCTCACAGCCCAGTGGGTCCCCCTCCCCTCTCAGGTGTGCACACATACAAACACAAACATGCACAGCCAGGGGCCTCCCTGTACTTCACCCTTCTGACCTGAGGGTAAAGGCAACATCTTCCAGGACCAGCCTGGCCACCTGGAAGCCTGAGGGGAGCACAGATCTCCAGGGCAAGACAGGACGGGGCCTGGGATGGACCTGCCTAAAACGAGGGTAGGCATCCCCCTTCCCTATACACAGCAGCCTCTCTGCAGGGGGCTGTGCCTGTCATTCCCCTTCTCCAAGATCTCTGATGCTTGGTATTCCATCCCACTGGGCATGATCAGACTTCAGCATAATCTCAGACATGGAATAAACCCACACTACGGAGCATGACATTTTGGCAGGATGTGTATAACCTAGATCCTGCCTGCTTTTCCAACTTCACCTCCTATTTCTCTCACCCATTCCTTGTATCCTGGCCGTGTCCTCACCAGCCCCAGTGCCTTTACTCCAGCTTCTGCTTCTCCCTGCCTCTTTCACTGGCCTCTGGGTCCCTCTTACTCTTCAAGGTTCGCCTTTGACAGCACCCTGAGAGAGGCCCTCCTTACTCCCTGAAGGCCCTGCCCAGCACCATGTTCTCCTGTTTCTCTAGCCTTTGCAGCACTTGCCACCAACATTCCTGCTTTCCTATCCACTTGCTTGTCTGCTCTCCCACTAGAAGATGAGCTCCTTGGGGGCCACAAACCTGACTTTATTCACTGCGTCATTCCCGACACACACAATGGCACACACTAGAGCTACCCGGCGCCCCAACTGTCACACACTACTTCTCAGAGCCAACTGTATTAGTCTGTTCTCACACTGCTATCAAGAACTGTCTGAGGCCGGGTAATGTATAAAGGAAAGAAGCTTAATTGACTCACAGCTCCACACAACTGGGGAAGCCTGAGGAAACTTACACTCATGGCAGAAGGTAAAGGGGAAGCCAGGGACCTTCTTCAGAAGGCAGCACGAAGGAGCAGTGAATGAATGCATGAAGAACTACTGAACACTTAGAAAACCATCAGATCCCATGAGGACTCACCCACTATCAACAAGAACGGCATGGCGGAAACAGCCACCATCATTCAATGACCTCCACCTGGTATCTCCCTTGACACATGGGACTCACAGAGATGATAATCGACAATGAGCTTTGGGTGTGGGCACAGAACCTAAGCATGTCACCAACACGTTTCGGTTTCCAGTCACTCCTCTGTGGCGCACATGGCCTTCCGCTTCCTGTGCTCTCACCTCACATCACCAGCAGTCAATTCCCACGGACCTTTCATGAGCCAGGTAACACGGTACCCACTTTGAGAAATAAGCCTACGGCCATTTCATTCTTAGAGCTCCTAGTTGACTTAGTGTGCTTTCCTGTTAGCATGTGGCATTCCAAACAGAGCTCTAAACACATCAGACTGCGCCTTACCCGAGGCTATACCACAGAGGCCCAGGAAAAATGTCTGAGGAATGGATGAATGAACAGAACAGCGGATGGCAATAAGGAAAATTCAGATTCTGATACTCGGTACAAACAACGCCTGTGTACTAGTCACACTATTTCATGCATACTTTTCTCCATAAAAGATTTATTTCAGCAGGACGCTGAATTAATAATAACTAGGAATAGTTCTGCTTTTGAGGAATTTCTGTGTGTTTCCTTAAGAGCGGGACTTTCAGGAGGGGTATGCATCAAATGTCTCCTAGTGTCTCCTAAGCAGCCATGTTGCCTGCTCTCTGCCACCCTTTCAGGTTCACTATTTGCCCACTCCCTAGCACACCCCCCTAAACTCATGGCACACGGGTGGCCCTGCCTCCCAAAACATGCCAGCCCCTGCTCTGCCTCTTCACTGATGCTGGGTCTCCTCTTTCCCGCTAGCCAAGATCCGACTCTCTGGCAAGCCCTGCTAAAATGGCAGCTCTTTCATGAAGTCCTTCCTAAGAAAGATGAATTCCTTTTTCTCTGTGTGGCCATAATATTTCAAGCCATTTCTCTTGTATGGCTTTTGTGACTGAATGCATCAGAACACCATACCTGTCTACAATGACACAGTCCCATCATTAATTTTCCCAACTCGACTGTTATATTTGGCAGGAATAACAAATTTCTATGCCAATTATACACTAACCCACATGACCCTTTCCTAAAAAATATGAAGAATAGCATTGTGTTCCTACAATAATGGGTTATGTGAAAGGGTCAGCTTTCTTTTACCTTTTCTGGTTTTACAAAATGGCATTCATTGATCTATACCTAGAGTTCTGTGTAACCTGAGTCAGAGATTGCCATTCTAAGGGTTAAAAGGAAGCAGAAGTGCCGGAGCCACAGGAAGGCATTTTAAAACTGATGAAATAGAAAGGCTCTTAGGAAACAAAACGCTGAGATGATAGTCCTTACCTCTACCTGATAGCATGGGTATTCGCATGCAGACCGGGAGCTCCTGGAAGGCAGGAAGGATGTTTTGCCTGTGAGTTTCCCCTGTAGGGAGCATAGGGTCTTCACAGAGCTAGAGAGGTAACAAAGCAAAGCGAAACTGGCATGCATGTTCTGGAGGCGTAAATGCTGGAGGGCTAAGGAAGCTGCCTGAAGAAAAGAAAACTTGAGATTCTTGTCCTGGGAACTGTACAAACATTAGCCAATGTTATTCATTCCTGGCAATAGAAGCCCTAGGAGGTATTTCTCTGTGACCGGTTTGGACACCAGATTAAAGAAAAAGGGTACAGTATGATGGCCTGGATGTGCTACTAGGACACGAAAGGCTTCAAGGCTTCCCGAATTCACTGCAGGACTGTAAAGGCCTCTCCCCATCCAGGCCTCCCGGAAGCACGTTTGCCCACGGGAACTGTAAGTGCAACATCTTCTCTACAGTGAGAGGAAACGACCTCATTACACTCACACAGCTGTCATCACCCCTTCCTAATGAGCACAGACTTTGCCCAAAGGAAAAGGTTGGTGATCTCGGCAGTAAATATCATCCCCTATATACCAAGGCAGACTCTACATCCATATGCTTAATACAGCTTGTACTGATATTCCTTCCCATTGTTACTTACCTTTCCACAATATTACGCTGAAATCTAATCCAGAGCAAGGCCCTAACTCTCCTTAATTCTATGAAACGTGACAGAGACAAAGAAGCTGCAAAAGAAAAGTCTGAAGCCAGCAGAGGTTGGTTCACGAGGCTGAAGCAACGAAGCTGTCTCCAACAAAAAAGCAATGTGGTCGGGTGCGGTGGCTCACGCCTGTAATCCCAGCACTTTGGGAGGCTGAGGCGGGTGGATCACAAGGTCGAGAGATTGAGACCATCCTGGTCAACATGATGAAACCCCGTCTCTACTAAAAATACAAAACATTAGCTGGGCATGGTGGTGCGTGCCTGTAATCCCAGGTACTCAGGAAGCTGAGGCAGGAGAACTGCCTGAACCCAGGAGGCGGAGGTTGCGATGAGCCAAGATCGTGCCATTGCACTCCAGCCTGGGTAACAAGAGCGAAACTTCGTCTCAAAAAAAAAAAAATCAATGCAAGCTGAAGCAGCAAGTGCTGACGAAGAGGCTGCAGGAGGACATACAGAAGACCTCACTCAGCTCACTGAGGAAGGCGGCAACACTAGACGACAGATTTTCAGTGCAGGATGAAATAGCCTTCTACTAGAAGATGCCATCTAGAACCTTCATAGTTGGAGGGCAGAAGTCAATGCCTGGCTTCACAGCTTGAGAGAACAGTCGGACTGTCATGTTAGGGGCTAAGGTGGTTGGTGACTTCAAGTTAAAGCCAACACTCATTTCCCATTCTGAAAATTCTAGGACCCTGAAGCAAGACACTAAATCTACTTGGCCTGTGCTTTTGAGTGGAAGAACAAAGGCTGGATGACGGCACATCTGTCTGTAGCATGGTTTCCTGAATACTTTTAGCCATCTGTTGAAACCTACTGCTCAGAAAAAAAGAGATTCCTTTCAAATACTATTGGTTATTGACAAGGCACCATGTCACGTAAGAGAGCTGATGGAGATGTCCAAGAAGGTGAAAGTTGTTTTCAAGCCTGTTCACACAGCATCCCTTCTGCAGCCCGTGAATCAAAGAGTCCTCAGGATTTTGCAAACATTGGCCAATGTATCTTTACATGTAGATGTATTCTTTAAAAAAATGCATTCCATAAGGCTATAGCTGCCATAGACAGTGATTCCACTGATGGATCTGGGCAAAGAGCACTGAAAACCTCCTATAAAAGATTCACCATGCTAGATGCCACTAAGAACATTCATGATTCCTGAGAGGAGGTCAAAATAGCAGCATGAACGGGAGTGTGGAAGAAGTTGTTTCCAATCCTCATGGATGACTTCGAGGAGCTCAAGACTTTGGCGGAGGAAGTAGCTGCAGATGTGGTAGAGATAACAGGAGAACTAGAATTGGAAGAAGAGTCTCAAGATGTGACTGAATTGCTGCCATCTCATGACCAAACGTGTACAGATGAGGAGCCGCTTCTTACAGAAGAGCAAAGAAAGTGGTTTCTTGAGATGGAATCTACTTCTGGTGAAGAGGCTGGGAACGATGTTAAAATGACAACAAAGGATTAAGAATACAACATAAACTTAGCTGATAAAGCAGTGGCAGGGTTTGAGAAGACCGACTCCCATTTTGAAAGAAGTTCTACAGCAGGAAGTTGCTACCAAACAGGATGGCACGTGACAGAGAAATCCTTAGTGAAAGGAAGAGTCCACTGAGGCGGCAAACTTGGTGACTGTCTGCTTTTAAGAAATTGTCAAAGGCACCCCAGCCTTCAGAAACCAACCAGCCTGATCAGTCAGCAGACATCAGCAAGGAAGCAAGACCCTCCACCAACCAAAAGATCACAACTCGTGGAAGGCTCCGATGATCATTTGCATTTTTTAGTAATAGAGCATATTTTAATTAAAGGATATACATTTTCTAATCATAATGCTATTGCATACTTAATACACTACAGTGTAAACATGACTTTTGTATGTACTGGGAAACCAGAACCTCTGTGTGGCTCGCTGTATGGTAATACTCGCTTTTTTTATTATTTATTTATTTATTTATTTATTTATTTATTTATTGAGACAGAGTCTGGTTCTGTCACCCGGTCTGCAGGGCAGTGGTGCGATCTCAGCTCACTGCAGCCTCCGCCTCCTGAGTTCAAGCAATTCTCCTGCCTCAGCATCCCAAGCAGCTGGAATTACAGGCATGAGCTATCACGCTGCATAATTTTTGTATTTTTAGAAGGGACAGGATTTTGCCATGTTGACCAGGCTGGTCTCAAACTCCTGTCCTCAGGTGATTCACCCACCTTGGTCTCCCAAAGTGCTGGGATTACAGGCATGAATCACCGGGACCGGCCTCACTTTATTTTTTTATTGCTGTGGTCAGGAACGAAACCCATGCCATTTCTGAGGTGCACCTGTATTTTTCTCCTGATGTAGGTAAACAGCTGACAGACATGTGACTCTTTTTTAAATTATGATTATTATACTTTAAGTCGTGGGGTACACATGCGGAACGTGCAGGTTTGTTACATAGGTATACATGTGCCATGGTAGCTTGCTGCATCCATCACCTTGCCATGGACATTAGGTATTTCTCCTAACACTATCCCTCCCTATTCCCCCACCCCCCGCTATCCCTCCCCAACCCCCACCCCCTGACAGGTTCCGAGGTGGGATGTTCCCCTCTCTGTGTCCAAGACATGTGATTCTTGTTGATGAAATCCACCATTGACAAACAGGAGGGAGACAAGTGGGGTGCAGAGTTCACAGAAGCACTTTGCAAGCCCCAGGAGGCCTGAGCCTGTGTGAAGACAGACACTGAGGATGCCGGACGGTCATAGGAGGCTGTGAGCTCCTTAAGAATGGCGGCTGTGCTGTGTTTAATGTCACTCCCTATGGTCCACACAGTGAGTATCTCGTGAATTGAACTGAACTAAGTTGATATGAGCTGGGGCAAGACCCATGAGAGTCAGAATGCAGGCAAAATGAAATGTCTGTCTGAGAAAATGACTACCAGAAGTTTTTATTAGGTTTGCTCTAGACTACCATTTGTAAATACGTCAATGTAAATAAATTAATCAGTGAGTAATTACACGCAGCATACGATTCTCCACTCCCAGGAATGCACTTCATACCTACTCTGTGCAGAGTCTATACAAATCCAATATAGAATAGACAACTATTGTGTCTAAAAAGAAGCCTGTAAGAGAGACAGAGATCAAAGATACCTGGCACCAACGCAAGGGAACCCACCGTCTCAGGGAGCAGAGCCAAGTGAGAGAAGCTGCAGTCTCTCCCCTGCAGCACTTGCAGGGGAGCTGTCAGAGGAAGAAGCACCTGCACGTGAAGCCAAGCCATCTACCGAAAGGACCCTCTCCAGGCTCCAGGTGTAAGCTGCGGGAAAGCATCTATGAGGACGAGAGGAGCCTCGAACAGGGTAAAAGCATTTCCTCTCCTTGAAACACTTTCGTCACATATCCGTTCAACAGAATGTAAGAGCCATTCGGAGAAGAAGCAATGGCTTAGGAAAGACCCATTTCTTTCGAATTCAACCTTCTAAGTTTTTAAATAATCGAATTGGGCTCTTGGCAATAGACCACCTGTTCTGATTTCCATCAATCCCGTGAGAACTACTGTCCATGTCCACTTGTGTGAGGACAGAGTTTGGTCCCAGGTTGAACCTACGGGAAGACAAGAACTGAAAGGGAACTCAGGGGCAACCTCCTCCGTGTCTTTTTTTGTGGGTGAAAATCCAGAGAAGAGAGTGACTTGATCATGGTGACAGGGCAAGCAAAGGGACAACGTAAGCACACTAAAGAGGGTGAATAAGTATCAAATACAAGAGCCTTATTTTCTCTCTATATATGTGTTATTAACCTAGACCAATCAGAGCTCATGCACAGACAATACAAGACTTGTGACAAAAAGATGTTGCAAAGGAAAAGAAAGAAGTATCCAGGGAAGCTTAGCTGCTAACTTCAGAGCTCTACAGGACTACGAAAAGGACTACTGAGGCACCCATCCTGCCTCCAGTGCGAGTGCCTGGCCCATACCTGGCCCCACACCTGAAGTATCTGAGCAGGCATGTTTTCTCCTTAGGCAAAGAAAACAAGCTTATTTAATGCGTTCATTTTTTTGGTTGCCTGTACTGCTTCTGAATTTTGCACTTACTTATAGAGTGTGTGTGTGTGTGTGTGTGTGTGTGTGTGTGTGTGTGACACACAGAGAGAGAGAGAGAGAGAGAGAGAGAGGAGGAGAGAGAGAGACAGAGAGAGACCTCATGTAGGAACTGTCAGTCTCCTGTGCCTGAGTCCCTTGCAAGCAAAGATTATGACAGATTCACCTTCACAGCCCCAGCGCTATGCTTGTCACCCAGTAATAGAGCAGAGCTGCCTGGGGAAGTGGGGAAGGCTTCATGGAGACGTGACATTGAGGCATTTAAGAAAGAAATGGTGGCTTCGGAAGGGATGAAGAGAACACAGAAGGCTTTCGAGCAAGGGAAGCAGCTCCGTTTTCTGCTGCCAACGAGCAGCCTTGAAGACACGGATGCCAAATGCAACCGGAAGACCAATTAGACTCGCAGGGAACTGAGAGAAGCCATAGTCACCTCGTCACCTCGCATCAGGACAAAGACTCCTGGGCAGGCTGCACAAGTGACAGAAAGATTTACATCTGCAGGGGACCTTCAGGCGGGAATTTTACACAATTATGAATTAAATAAGTTTCACTTTCAAAAGCATTCCAATCATTAATATAGCTCTTCCAAATGAACAATTCAAACTAAGCCATCCTCGTCAAGAAATCAGGCCACTGGTTAAACAAGAGTGGATGCTCACTTGCCTTACGAAATTCTTAAATCAAAATAGCTTAATCCATCCATTTGTATTTTGCAGGCCACAGTCAAAGCCTAATTAGTTTACCACAAACAGTACTCCTCTGGACGATTGTTCTATCTGCATTCAAAACAGCTCCTCTTTGGGCACAACAATATAGCTTTGCCTAATAAATTAAATCAGTGAGTATTAACTACCTGAATTATGCATGAAGCTTTCTGTGTCAATGCAAGTTTGATTATTTAATCTGTGTAACTAATCGAGTAATTCACCTTTGAATTTCCCTTGCATTCACAATATATAGGAGATAAAAAACACAAGAAGGAAAAGGTGTCTCAATGATGCTGCGAAACTCATTTTCTGAAATGCACAAGCCAGCTGGCTGTGGCTGAGTCCAGTTCCCAGCCACAGGAGAATGAGCAGGCCATGCCCAGGGCTCAGAGCACAGCGATGCCTAGAAAAGAGGGCTGTCTCGATCCCCCTCCTGAAGCCACTGTGCTCATGAAACCATTAAAGAATGAAGAATAACAGCAGAATTCAGTATCTGCTGAAGAAGAAAGAAGTTCACTAGAATGTTGCTATTCTCTCACCAGTGAGTGCAGCAGTAGCACAGAAACCTCGGGGCCCACAATCAGAAGGGTGGGTCAAAGCCCCCTGTCAACCTTCACTGCCCACCTCACCTGGGCAAATCAGCAACTGAAGGCTCAGTCTGTTCCTCTCAACAGTAAGAATGTGATCCACCTCAAACACCGGGGATGGAATTTGGTGGGCATGGGTAAGACACCAGGAAGTAAGTACTCAGCACAGAGGTCTGAAAAGGCCTTGGTGTTGCTTCACTGAGGGCGGTCCCTCTGGGCCCTGTTTACAACTTATAAATGAGTATAATCTGCAGAAACTTAGATAATTTTGACGGTGGCCTGCAAATGACAAATGGACTAATTAATATACCCCATGTGACCCCATAATACAGCATCACCTAAATAAACCCTAAGCCACCAAAAATGTTTTCAGATGATGGGTATGTTAGGTATGGTTCTCTAGAAGACCAACAGGACATGGTGTGTGCACATGAGACCTGAGAGAGGACGTATTAGGAGAACTGAATCACAGAGGCCAAGAAGTCCCACACCAAGCCCCCTGCAAGCTGGAAAGCCAGGGGAGCAGAGGTCCGAAAGCCTCAAAACCAGGAAGGCTAAGGCTGTAGCTCTTGGTCCAAAGCCACAGGCCAAGAATCCTCGGGGCTGCTGCTGTCAGTCATAGAGTCCAAAGGCCAGCAAGCCCAAAGTTCTGACGTCCAAGGACAGGAAGAGAAAAGTGTTCCCACTCCAGGAGAGTGGAACAGTTCTCTCCCCTGCCTTTTTGTTCCACCCAGGCCCCTGGCTAACGGATGGTGCCACCCACAACTGACAGTGGATCTTCATCACACAATCCCCCAACTCACACGCAAGTCCCCTCATGGACATGCCCAGAAGCAATGCATTGCCAGTTTTCCAAGTATTCCTCAATCCAGTCAAGGTGACATTAAATTAACCGGCACGAGGGGCGCCGAAGTTGTTCTCACGTTGGCTAATACAGATACACTTGGAAGGGCATCTTCATGCATACCTATTTTCTACTTTTGAATTATTTTAAGGTAGTGGCAAAATATAGAAATATAGAACAGATGATACGGGTTGACATGCAGCCTTCTTAAGACGTTTTACCAACTTACACTGGCAACAGAGGCGTATTAACATGGCAGTCTCCATAAACTTTTGTCAGCACTGGAATTAATGTAAAAATCCACGCATAGATCCATAACACACACACATATATAATATATACATACACAATGGAGGTGCAAAGCCATGCGATTTTTCTTTGAATAATCAACACTTAATTAGTAATTCCCATGAAGACAAATGATTAGAAAAATCAGGCTGTTCTTACTCTGTAATTAGACAAGGAGCTCCCTGAAGGGAGGAACAGTAGGGCCTCGTTTTAAAATTAACCATCGTGGCAGAGGAGTGTGGCAGGTTCTCAAAACATGCCAAAAACTGGCTCAGAAAGATCAGGCTGCTCATCAGTGCTGCACACCAGCAGAGCTGTCCCCTAAAGCCACACACACAGACTCTCCGTAGAGACGCACATGGTCAAAGCCATCAGGCCTACGAAACACTTCCAGAAGGGCTGGAGGCAGGCAAGCAAGCATGGCCACGCAGCCCTGGGCGCCAGCCCCTCCCCACCCCTTACCTACAGCTCAGGCACTGCTGTGATGCAGAGGGACAGCGGGCACAGGCCTCGGCAGCACACGCCTGGGAGCAATGGGAACAGGACCGCCAAGGGTGAGCGAGTGCCTGCGGTCATTCCAGCATGTTGAGCTTCGGAGCCAGCTGCTGTGCCAGCTGTTTCATCCATATTATCTCACCCAATCCTCACAAGTAAGGAGTATTTTTTTCTCCAATTTCCAGATGAAGAAATTGAGGCTCGCATCATGAAACCTGCCTGAGCTGACACGGTGGCTAAGTGTTACAGCCATTTCAAACTCATGTCCCGCTTATCTTAAAACCCACAGCCTGTGGCTGTGCCTGACGGACTAAGCTGAAAGAAGAGGCTGCTGGAGTCCAGGAACCTCTGTCAAGCAGCCCTCGACACTCACAGTCTTACCGTCACTCTAGCGATCACGCTGGTGAGTCCCTGGCCCAAAAAAGCACCATATCTGCTTTGTCCTTTAAGCCCCAACCAGGCTTCTTCCGTGGGTAAGCGAGCAGGCAGAAAAGAACAGGGACTTTCCCTGAGGGAGGAAACGGGGACTCAAGTGTGGAGTCTCTCTCTTAGAAAGCAGCCATGAGACCCTGGATGAAGCTGCGATGCCTTGGAAGGCCCTGATTGTGCTGGATAAAGGGGCCTTACCTGGAGTCGCAAAGTCCCGCCAAGGCCCAGTGCCTGCCTCTGGAACCCTCAGTCTGTCCGTGTATATGGGGACGGTAACGCCTGCCCCACAGGGTCTCTGGGGGTTAAGTTAATGATACTTGCAAACCATCCAGGGGTTCTATAAGCAGTGACTCCTTTCTCTCACTAGGCCTCTCTGGACAAGCAGATACAACACTCGGGCTCATGGAACAATTCTGAGGATAAAATGCGGTAACACACCCAAAAACTCTGAGCAAATTGTTAAGACAAAAGTAGCTAAGAGATTTTGAAACACACACACTGCATCATGACAAGTGGTAGGGAAAAGACGAAAAACACCACAGCCCAGTGGGGTTGCTCCTGGGGTGCAAGGACAGTCGGCACTGGAATCAATCAGTGCACTATGCCACATTCACAAAATCCAAGACTAAAATCACGGGATCGTCTCAACTGATGTAGAAAAAGCATCTGACAAAACTCTGAGACAGAAAACAGAGCAACAACTGTCGAAAGTTCAGAGTAGGGGCCAGGATTGCCTACAAGAGAGCAAGAGGGGACATTTTTTTAAGGGGAAGAAACTGTTCTGCGTCTTTATTTTGTTGGTGTGGTTTCACAGATAACTGTCAAAACTCACAGAACTGTACACCAAAAAGAGTGAACTTCAAAGCATGTAAATTATATTTCAATAGATCCAAATCTTACAGGCGCACTGGCTCGCACCTGCAATCCCAGCACTTTGGGAGACCGAGGCAGGCAAACCACAAGGTCAGGAGATGGAGCCCTTCCCGGCTAACATGGTGAAACCCCATCTCTACTAAAAACACAAAACATTAGCTGGGCATGGTGGCACGCTCCTGTAGTCCCAGGTACTCGGGAGGCTGAGGCAAGAGAATTGTTTGAACCTGGGAGGTGGGGGCTGAGTGAGCTGAGATCATGCCATTGCACTTCAGCCTGGGTGACAAAGCGAGACTCCATCTCAAAAAAAAAAAAGAAAAAAAGAAAGAGATGAAGAGGCTAGCCACAGACTAGGAGAAAGTATTCTATGTCTTCAATCTCTCTAATGTTCAATGCATAGATATACATACACATATACATATCTTCACTATATGTGTGTATACACACATACATAGTGTCACTATATGTACGTAAATATGTGTGTATATATATCTTCACTAGACACATCTTCACTGTATATCTGAAAAATCAGTTAGACCCAGAATATATCAAGAACTCCTACAAGTCAATAATAAAAATATAAATAACCCATAAAATGGGCAAAAGGCTTGAACAGACACTTCAGAAGGGAAAATATATGAATGGCCAATAATTACAAGAAGTGTTCAATGTCCTTAGAATTAGGGAACCATAAATTATCATCAATGAAAAGATAATCAGCAGAATGACTAAAATTTTAGAATTTGATCCCACTGTACTATGGTGAAGAAGGGGAGCACCTGAACTCTACACCACCAGGGGGAATGTAAAATGGAGCAACGATTTCATAAAACTCTTTTGATAGTTTCTTATAAAGAGAAACACATGCTTAGCATATGACCCAACAATTCTCCCCCTTAATAAATACTAGTATTTTCAATTTACCAATATTTCCAAGTCAGAAAACTCATGTCAATGGAATTACTTGCATAATAATGTTCATAGCAGCTTTATTCATAATAACCAAAAACTGAAAACAACTTAAATGTCTAGCAGCAGGAGAATAGATAAATCATAGTATGTCCATACAATGGATTTTGAAACACAATTTTTGAAATGAATTTTGAAACACAAAAGTTCAGCAATAAAAAGAAATGAACTACGATACAAGTAGGATGATCTCACGAACACTGCACTGAACAAGAAGCGGGACGGAAGAGCACTTATGCTGAGATTCCTGCTACGTGACGCTAAACGAGGCAGAGGAGAAAATCAGGGACGCCTCTAGTTAGGGTAGGACGATTAA
The DNA here is from genome assembly GCA_028533165.1 of Leontopithecus rosalia. Lineage (NCBI taxonomy): Eukaryota > Metazoa > Chordata > Mammalia > Primates > Cebidae > Leontopithecus > Leontopithecus rosalia. Next base: position 85,898,618 of record CM052663.1, read on the forward strand.
CCTAAACAGGACACAAGGGAATGTTCTGGGGAGATAGAAATGCTATACAAGGGAGAAGAGTTAATAGAATGTCTCCATCCTGGCCCAGTGCGGTGGCTCACACCTGTAATCTCAGCACTTTAGGAGGCTGAGACGGGTGGATCGTGAGGTCAAGAGATTGAGACCATCCTGGCCAACATCGTGAACCCCGTCTCCACTAAAAATACAAAAATTAGCCAGGCATGGTGGCACTGCCTGTAGTCCCAGCTACTCAAGAGGTTGAGGCAGAATCGCTTAAACCCAGGAGGCGGAGGCTGCAGTGAGCTGAGATGGTGCCACTGCACTCCAGCCTGGTGACAGAGCAAGACTCCATCTCAAAAAAAAAAAAAAAAAGAATGTATCCATCCATCCAAACTGTAGAGTTAAGATGTGTGTGTTTAAATGCATGAGGCTTTATCTTGAAGTAAAGTAACTGCAGTTCATTATCAGCATCATTCTCAACACTGGTACTCAGGATGGGATGATGACATGGG
>CM052663.1:85899629-85937174 GCA_028533165.1 Leontopithecus rosalia
TCCTCCTCCTCCCCCTCCTCGTCCCCCTCCTCCTCCATCCTTCCTCCTCCCTCCTCCCCCTCCTCCCCCTCCTCCTCTATCCCTCCAGCCCAGGGACACTGGAGAGGCCAGGCCCTGCTCTTCACCCCTCAGGACACAGCATCCCCCATGCCACCCAGAAATCAGAACTCCAATGGTCACAGCCACGGTTCACCGTCACCCTGAGGAAGAAATGCTCAGAAAAGCCAGACTTTGGGCTTCAGGGCAAGTGCATCCCCTTCCAGCTCCTCTCCATCCCTTTTCCTCATCTCTGAAAGGGAGGGCACTTCATCAACATCTGCCTCCCATCCGTCAGGGTCCCTCCACAGGGGAAGGAAGGATGCACAGATGGCAGGGTGAGAAGGATACATGGGGTCCGTCGCTGATGTCGTTGCACTTAACAAACACTGGGCTCTCGCTGTCAGCCAGACTTTGCTCTGAGCACTTGAAAAACTCAGAGGAAAGACAGTCCCGCCCTGAAGGGACCAATTCCTTAGTTGAAGATGAGTAAGATCAAGCTGTGAAAGACCGCGGCTCAGTGGGGTCCCAATCTGGTTGTGGGCAATGCAGGCCTCTCGAAAGAAGGGCCGCTCAGTGGAGAGCTCTGGAGGCCTTTCAGGAATAGAGAACGGTGGGCAGGGACAGGAAAGGGTCAGACAGCAGAGACTACAGGACCACAGCAAGTGGCTGGGCCTCTGGTGCTGTTGATCCCCAGAGGGTAGGACCTGAATTCAGACGCTGATCCCTGGAAGCACCTCAGAGAAATTACTACCCAATTTTTTAGATGAGGGGACTGGAGCTTAGAAAAGAGACATCATTTGCTCAAGGGTCAGCCTTCATGTTAGAAGGTCTGAAGCCTAGCTCCCTGCCCCTGCCCCTGCCCCACTGTTCTCTGTAATAAAGGGAAGCCGTGTGTGCCCATCAAGAAGCTGGTCATCAGAGCCCTGCAGACAGGTGACTCCAGAAAAACACCTCCTTCTCAGGCCGTGCATCTTAAAAAATGGAGTTAATGACACCTACCACACTACACTGTCTCGGAGGTTAAATGCTGTAACGTACATAAAACTATTCACAGAGAAACAATGTTTTTATTGTTACTCTAATTATAAATATTATTTTAATAACTTGACTGGTTGGGGACTGTTGGGGCCACCTTAGCAGCAGCTCTGCACGGTCATCAGAGAGTGAAGACACAGAAGATCAGCCCACAGGCAGCAGTGGGCACTGATGATCAGACCTCAGCTTTGTCAACACGAACAAAGTCCTCACATCCCTCTACTCCTACAGCCTGCTTACTGCTACCATGCTGGATGCAAAGGCACTTATTCCTCCTCCATTAGAAGGGTTTCAGCTCCATGGAACTGCCTTCGCGGCTGCCATGTAAGTCTCCAGTGTCATCACTGCCACCACCATCAACTCCACCATTTGTTAAGCATGTACTTTATATGCAAGTCAGTGAAGTGAGCAGGGCACAGCAACATCCCCCTTCTTATAACTACTTTTCCACAGGAGAAAAGAAGAGACAGCCAAGTGTCCGATGCTTCTCAGTGCTGTAGTGCCAATGTCTATGGCATTTCTAGGGTAGCACACATTTTCACCTTGAGCTGCAACAGCCATAAGGAAAATATCCTTCTGAAGCTGGACATGTGGCATTTTGACTCACTTCTGCATTACTGCCTTTTGCAGTTACTGATTTGAAGCAACTAAACATTGGAGTGAAATCTCTTACGACAGCCCACTTCTAATGCAACGGTAACGAGAAGCACAGTGGTACTAATGACAGCTAACAGGAAGCCCTTGCTTTCCTGCGAGCTTTGCGCATGGTTCCTGTAAACCTCAGGCCAGTCCTGAGAGGAAGGTGCTCTCATGATCCCCACTGTACAGGCGAGGAGATGGAGGGGCGTGAGCTGTCCATCCACTCTTAAGCACTGTCTGTGTACACAGCATCACTGTGATGAGTCTATGTAAGGAAGAGAGTTTCTGATTTGCATGCGTGGAACACAGAATGGCCTACAAATGTCCACTTGAGGCCATCACTGCCAAAATGGTGCCCCATAGAGTCTCTAGAAGAGCTGGCCCTCCCCTGGCTGCTGTGTGTGTGTGGCCCTTGCTCGCCAGCAGGCCTTGGGTGACACTCCCCAGTGACACCACCATATGGGCCGCATCCTTTCTTTACAAAGTAAAAAGTCAGCAAACACTGTTCTTTCCAAAAAGCCAGGATCTAGCCAGGCTCAAACATCAAAGAAAATGAGATAAAAGGAAGCATGCGGAGGACAGCGCCCGGCCTCCTGGGCCAAGGAGTGCATCCAGCCACGTTCCACACCATGTCCCTCAGGCAGGAGGGTCCATCCCCTTTGGGTGCCCATCTGAATCTCAGAGATGACAACACCCAGTTCCTAGGCCACTCACTGTGGGGTCCGAATATGATCACAAAAATCAGCCATGGCACCCCAAGACTAGCCTCAGCCTAGTGTCACACAGCCCCCACCAAGACCAAGACCACATCCAAGCTGCTATGAGCTCATCCATGAAAGCAGCTATCATGACACCAGCCGCAATTTGTACTTGCCATATATGTAATTATGTCTGACATAAATATAAAATGTAAACAAACATTTCTACAATATATAGAAAATATAACCACAGAATCAGCTGGATACAATAGTTTATGTCTGTTATCCCAATACTTTGGGAAGCTGAGGCAGAAGGGTCACTTAAGCCCAAGAGTTTAAGACCAGCCTGGGCAACATAGCAAGACCCTGACTTTACAAAAAACTTAAACGTTAACTGGGCAAGGGAGAACACACCTGTAGTCCCAGCCACTCAGGAGGCTGAGGCAGGAGGATCGCTTGAACCGAGTAGGTAAAGAAGAAAAGGGAAGAAAATATAACCACAAAATATAAATATTACATAATACATACTTGTTTATGGATTAAACAAATATCTTCCCATTAGACTGAAAGCTTTATGAGGACAGGGATCATGGTTCACTTGTTCAACAGAAGATACTCAGTAAATACTTGTCGAGTAAATGAACGAGTGGGTGAATGAACGCAATCTTTGCTTTTAGGGAACATGTAGCCTAGTGGAAAAGAGTAAAAAGTTAACAGATAATTTAATGACTTTCCAGCTTTCTTTTCTGTCATCTCACAGAGTTAGGCACTAAGGCAGGTGTGACTAGACCCTTACTCTCAAAGAGCTGACCCCAGACATCCCAGACTGTGCCCCAGGACCGGGGCGGCCCAGAGAAGGTGCCTTCCAATATATTCTTCCTGCATGCATTTGAGCAGGGTAGGTGCTGGCCAAGGAGGACTCCATTGCCAAGTGTCAGGTCGATGTGATATGATGGACAAGGCAAGGACACAGAACAGGGAGAGGATCCTTCCCACCATGGACATCAGGAGATGCTTCCTGAACAAGGCGGCAGCTGGGTCAGGCCCCAAGGAAAGGACCAGAAATGTTGAGATGGGGAGAAGGCAATGCAGGCAGAGGTATGATCATGTTGAAAACGGAGGGGCAGGAAAGCTGGAGGACCGAAGGGCCAGAACAAGAGAAACCTGGGAGATAGGATGGAAAAGGACATGGTGCCCCAGATGGAAAAACCCAACATGGACAATCCTGGTGTTTCTTATGGAAAAACATGATTTTCCTCAGAAAATCGAGAACTTTATCCTGCATTTGTCATGGAGATAAAATAATTAGCTATAAAGTATAAAAACCCAGTAACACTAGTAAAAACACTGCCAGGCAAACTGTCTTCAAAGCATGCGGTTCATCTCCATTTAACTGGAAATTAATCTGAAAGAAAGAAAAACTGTCCTAGAATAAGCTTCCAGACAAGAACGAACCTGTTCCAAACCACCTCTTCGTGCTTTTCTCTGCGTTCAAATCTCCCCACACTGTCACTTACAAGAATACAGAGTTTTACAGAATTCTGGAAGAACTTTTTAGAGAAAGTTTAATCTTAACAAAAGGTAAGGAGAAAACTGCCACAGTGCTAGTGGTTTTACTGCCACAGTGCCACGTTTGGTGCCACGGAGAGACAGTGCCTTTCTGCTCAAAGGTGAGGGACCCAGGCGTAGTTGAACTCAAGTTCAAGCCCAGGCTTTTTAGCACTCTTTGACCCCACCCAAATCTTGGCCTCAGGCAGGAAGGGTGGAGAGGCAACCTCACTGGATGGAGGGCTGGAGGCTTAGCGAGGTAGAAGGGTGAGCACAGGGGAGGCTTCCAGAAATGGGACAGAAAGCCAGAGGTGGGATGGGGCAGGGATGAATGGATGGAAAAGAGCTTCCTAGGTGAGGAAAGGAAATTATTCCAGGAACTGGAGGCAGTATAGGCAAAAACCTAAATAACAAGGACAAAGAGTGGTCTAATGGAGGAACTGCACCCACTTTAAGAAGAGACGGCTCAAGGTTGAGGCTGTGTCATTGTCTGAGGAGCGCACACAGCAACTGAGAGGATGTCACATACAGGTACACAGTAGCCATAGCCCCAAATTCAGAGGTCTGTGCTCTAACACCTGGTCAGCCACCTCCCCTCCCTGCCCCCAGTCACCACCAGTCAACAGCCCAGAAAGGGCTCAAGGCTTTTCAGCTGTGACATTCCTAAAGCTGGATGGATCCTATCATCTCTCCAGCAACTGTAGAGCTTTCCAGACTTGGACGGTGACATGGTTTGGCTGTGTCCCCACCCAAACCTCATCTTGAATTGTAGCTCCCATAATTCCCATGGGAACTATGTTGTGGGAGTGACCCGGTGGGAGGTAACCGAATCATGGAGGCAGGTATTTCCCATGCTGTTTTTGCGACGGTGAGTAAGTCTCACAAGATCTGATGGTTTTATGAAGGGCAGTTGCCCTGCACACACCCTCTTGCCTGCCACCATGTAAGACGTGACTTTGCTCCTCATTTGCCTTCCACCACGATTGTGAGGCCTCCCCAGCCATCTGGAACTGTGAGTTAATTAAACCTCTTTCCTTTATAAATTACCCAGTCTCAGGTATGTCTATATTAGCAGAGTGAGAACAGACTAAGACAGATGGCCACAATCAACAAAGAATCTAAGACGTCAGACTTTGAATGGGTCAAACTTAGTTCACTCTTGATTCTGCTCCTTCACCAGGTGTCTGAATTTGGCAAGTTCCTTAACTTGATGAGGCCCCAGAGAAGTAAGATAATACCCCCTGCAAAGTGCTCCCTGGGAGAGGTCACAAGCAGAGACTCCAGCGGAAAAGATGCACCTGAAGAAGGGCAGTGAAGTTTGCTGATATTTATTACAAGTGTTGTCCCTACACCCACGGACCTGGACTGCTGTTCTCCATTTAAAACTACAGGGCACACTGGCAACAAAAACATCTAATAATGCATAATAATAAAAAGGCAGGCCAGGCACGGTGGCTCACACCTGCAATCCCAGCACTTTGGGAGGCCGAGGCAGAAAGATCACTTGAGGTCAGGAGTTGGAGACGAGCCTGGCCAACAAGGCAAAACCCTGTCTCTACTAAAAATACAAAAATTAGCCAGGCATGGTGGCAGGCATGGTAATCCCAGCTACTCGGGAGGCTGAGGCAGGAGAACTGCTTGAACCTGGAAGGTGGGGGTTGCAGTGAGCCGAGATTGCACCACTGCACTCCAGCCTGGGTGACACAGCAAGACTGTCTCAAAATAATAATAATAATAGTAACAACAAAAAGGCATCACTTTCCCCTGGCCAGATGTTATTTCAGCTCAAAGTCTGCTTCAAGAAATGACATCTTGGAATGAACCCTGTTTCATCAAAAGGCCAAGATTCCCAGGAAGAGATGTTGAATGGTCCAGTGGAATCAAGTACACACAAGGTCACAGAAGGCACATACATGGTGAGCGATGAGCATTCTGTACCACGAATGGGTCCTTAATAGTTCTCCCTGTAACTTAACGCTCAGCAATGTGGAAATTAGGAACCTCGTTAGTAAACGCTCCTTCAGCTTGCAATACATAAGAACTGTAAGTACGAAATATACACCCCGCACCCATTCCTGTGTTAGTCCCCATTTGGTGCTGCTGTAGCAGAGTGCCCGAGGGTGGCTGAGGCGGAAAGAAACGAGGTTTATTTAGCTGTGATTCTGGTAGCTGGAAAGTCCGCAAGCATTGCACTGGCAGCTGCTCAGCTTCTGGTGAAGGCCATGGGCTGCACGAAGACGTAGCAGAAAAGAAGAAACACCAGTGGGTATATGCAAAGAGACGTGCATAGGAGTAGCCTCGCTTTATAACAAGCCGCTCTCACAGTGGACAAGCCAGCCCCAAGAGAGCGAGAACTCTCTCGGGAGACAGCACCAATCTATTCCGGAGGGTTCCGCCCCCACAACCCAATCACCTCCCCTAGGCCCCACCTCCCAATGCTGCCATGCTGGCAATTAAACCTCAAGCAAGAGTTTTGGTGGAAACAAACCACATCCAAACCATAGCACCCATCCTGCTCACATACCCTAAAAACATGAATTCTAGTGCTCCAGCCAGAGCTTGATCATGTGTGTAACGACCCTGCAAATGGACCCAAGTGCCAAAGAAACAGGCACAGAACCAGAAAGCTTCTGCTGAACGCTTTGGAGCACAAAGTGCTTCATGTCCACTCTCTCCCAAGGTCCTCGAGGCAGGACTGTGGGGAAGGTGTTGCTATGGCCCATGGTGTCCACAGTATAAAGCCTAGACTCCTCTCGTGCCACCAGCGAGGGAAGCCCCTTCCTCCAGGGAGGCACCCACCCTGGCTCTGGAGCTATGACAAAAGTTTTCTCAGAGAAGCAAGGCCAATTAACCCACTTATGCCGTCTGTCCCCAGTGCCTCTACAGCTGAGAAGCCTGCCCTCCGTGCTCGGCAGCACCATCTGCCTGGACCTCTGCCCCTCACAGCCCACTCCCACGTCTCCAGCTGTTCCATTCCCGTTAGCCTGTTCCGTTCCCGTTCCCATGTCTGGAATCCCAGCTCTGGCAGCTCCCCACAGAAGATGGCTCCACTGTTTTCTTTTCTTTTCTTTTTTTTTTTTTTTTTTTTTGAGACGGAGTCTGGCTCTGTCACCCAGACAATGGCGCAATCTCAGCTTACTGTAACCTCTGTCTCCTGGGTTCATGCAATTCTCCTGCCTCAGCCTCCCAAGTAGCTGGGATTATAGATGTGCACCACCAAGCCCAGATCATTTATGTATTTTTAGTAGAGTTGGGGTTTCACTATGTTAGGTTGGTCTCGGACTCCTGACCTCAAGTGATCCACCTGCCTCGGCCTCCCAAAGTGCTGGGATTATAGGTGTGTGTGTTCTCTCTGTTCTCAGTATTTTGTTCCTTCATAGTAAGGTGAGGAATAAAATCAATTTATTTTATTTTATTTATTTATTTTTTTTTTGAGATTGAGTCTCACTCTGCCACCCAGACTGGAGTGCAGTGGCGCAGTCTCAGTTCACTGCAACCTCTGCCTCCCAGGTTCAAGATTCTCATGCCTCAGCCTCCCAAGTAGCTGGGATTACGGCACCTGCCACCATGCCTGGCTAATTCTTGTAGTTTTAGTAGAGACCGGGTTTCACCATGTTGACCGAACTGGTCTCAAACTCCTGACCTCAGGTGATCCTCTCATGTTGGCCTCGCAAAGTGCTGGGATTACAGGCGTGAGCCGCTGCAGCCGGCCAATAAGTGCATTCAGAAATGCAAATTTGATTCCTCTGTAAGACGTTTCATATAAAAACACAAATGAGGGAAAACTGTGTCAAGTCACACGTTCTTTTTGGGTGGGGATGGGAAAAAGATGGTCGCCCAAGTGGTTCAATCCACTATTCTCTGAAGACAAGGATTCCTTTCCCACACAGTCCATGCACCTCTCAGTCCATACATCTGTCCTCAGCATTGCGCCCAAGGCCTGGCCTACAGGAAAAACTCAGTGAATACGACTTAACTAGCATTGCTGCAGTTCACCGATATCAGGTACCATCTGTGCCGCTCCCAGGGAACCATGCACACCCTGCTCCCTCCGACTCCTCAGGCCCAGCCTTCTCTAGCACACAGCACGTCCTCAAAGCAAGCCTGGGAAGCAAATCAAATTGAAACGTGCTTAACAAGGAAAGGATGTTGTCAGTGAAAGCAGCAGCTTTAAAATGTTTTGACCCATTTCTTCCTTATCTGAAATGTGAGTTTCTCTCCAGCCCACATGAAAGCCACATGTTTCTGTTATCAGACCCGACAGCCACAGAAAAGCCACATGTTTTTCCAACCTGGGCCCAGCAGTGATTTTTTTTCTTTTTTTAAAGCATTTAAAGGAAGGAAGAACCTGAGACACAACATTAGACAGCAATGTGTTTTCTCAGGATGAAAAATGTGCTGAATAAAGTGAGGAATCATTTTTTTTCCTTGACACAAATATAACATAACCCCATCCCAGTTTGCCCTGGTGAGAAATAAAACCCCAGAAGCATTAGCAGAAAGGGCATCTGCATTTCCCAAATAATAAAGATAGGTGAGGGGGGAAAGTGCCACCAGGTATTGATATGTTAATGCATTTTAACAACCTAATTAACATTAGATGGTGACAGATACACAAAAGAAAGGGGGTTAAGGAGTCAAGGAATCCAAAGGCATGAACTTGAAAACACTGCTTTGAATAGCCTCGCCTTTGACAAACTGTTATTCACTTCAGATTTTCCCAGCCTGACGTTCACGTTAATTTTTCTTCCAGAAATACAGCTTTTGCAAAAGATTGTTAAACACATTCTTTTCTCCTTTTATCAAACAAAAGACATCAAAATGGTCAGATTTAGTTCAAGATCATGTGCCTGGAGGTCAAAATTATACATATTTCAGAGAAGGAGCGTCGTGAAACTCAGCTGCTCATGTTAACTTGGGACAGCTTTTCTGGAAAGCAATCTGACAGCAGGTAACAAAGGACTTAAAATGTTCGCATCTTTGGACTCAGTAATTCTATTGCTGGGAATCTATCCTAAGAATATGACCTGGAATCCAGACAAAACCTTTCCACAGAGATAAACAGTGTTTATCACAACAGTGTTTAATAAAATTATGAATAAACGGGGCAGTATCTCAATGTCCAACATTTGGAAAAATTACTTAGAATATTCTGATAACGTCGACAGTCTTTAAAATTACACTGACAAACACTGCATCGTATGGAAAATGCTTCTGTATTGGTGCTGCAACGAAGGCAGGACACAGAAATGCACATGCAATTTGCCACACAGGGAAGAGCAAGAACTACGGAGAGAAAGGCAAGGACAGAAATCTCAGCTCCACCGTTCACGAGCTGTGAGGTCTGGGCCAAACCACCTAACCTCACAGCCCTTCCATTTCCGTTTGCGTAAACTGGAGAAAAGAATACTCACACAAGGGCTTGGGTTTTTCACTGCTGCTGTTGTTTTTGAGATGGAGTCTGGCTCTGTCGCCAGGGTAGAGTGCAATGGTGCAATCTTGGCTCACTGCAACCTCCCCCTCCCGGATTCAAGTGATTCTCCTGCTACCTCCTCCCCAATAGCATGCACCACCACGTCCAGCCAATTTTTGTTATTTTTAGTAGAGATGGGGTTTCACCATGTTGGCCAGGCTGCTCTTGAACTCCCGACCTCGTGATTCACCTGTCTTGGCCTCCCACAGTGCTGGGATTACAGGTGTGTGCCACCGCACCCGGCCTGGGCTTGCGGTTTTTGTTCATTTGTTTAAGAGCCAGGGTCTTGCTGTGTTGCTCAGACTAGAGTGCAATGGCCATTCACAGGCGCCATCATTCAAGGGACTGTTCTAATAAAAAGCTTAGAATCATATGTATCATGGAGTAGGCACTCAAAAACTGGTAGCTATTATGATTGTAATTGTGCATAGAAAAGGTAATAAAAAGACACAAAGATTGAGGCTGGGCAGTAGAACCATCATTAATTTTTTTCCTCCAATATTCTTATAATTTTAGCATCTTCTATAGTAAACATGTTATACTGCTATAATGAAAATAAATCTCTATACATCTAAAAGTGTCTGCTTACAGACCCTAAATAGATAGGGCAATAAAAATATGATGAGTCTCCTCACTTTCACTTCCTTTCTGCCTCAGATGGGAACCCAGCTGTTTTAATCCATGTATAATGGCCAGGCCGGTGGTAAACAGGCTGAGCGTGTCCCTTTTCTGGTTAGAAGCCTTCAATAGTAGCCTACAGGATAATATCCAAGCTCACCACATGACTCACAAGGGCCTTCATGATCTGACCCCAGCCTGCCTTTCTAAAAGGCCAGCATGGAAATCAGCATGTATCACTTCCCCAGTGCTAATATTGCCTTCTGAGTTCTTCTGCCCAGGAGCCACCGAGGATGGGGCTGCTGTCTGACCAGCGGGCAGGCCCAGGACTGTTCAAGGCTCCCAGTGGTGAGCAGCGTCCTGAAAGATCTGGCACAGTCCTCAGCCCCTCAGCCAGGTGATGCATCTGTCAGAAAGCCCTGGCTCTGGGGCCTGAAATCTCAAAGGGCAAGATAAGCTTTTTCCTCCATGGAGATGTTTACTAAGCATGAGTGAGTTCCAGCCACAGGGCTAAGCTCCTGCCTGGTATCTTCTGTCCTTGCAACAGGCATATCATTAGGCTCATGTTACAGACAGGAAATTGATATCTAGTGAGGTGTGGTAGCTTGCCCAAGAAGATAACCTGGGACGAGAGTTAGGCTGGACTCTGAGGCCTGTGCTCACAACGCTTCACTCTGATAGCTGTGTATCTGTGTGATCTATAGCCAAGCCAGGGGCAGATTCGTGGAGAGTGGAGATGAGGGTGTGGGAAGAGCACACTCTGCAAAGCTCCATGTTTCACTGCAAACACCCTTTGCGAACCTTGTGGCCCACAACTCCTTGAAAAAGAGAGCTCCCCAATGCTCCCCAGTCTCTGCTGATGCAGTTACAGGAGTGAAGGGGACGACGCAATGAAGGCTCCATGAGCCCACATGCCCACTTCCAGCAGGACAACACCACGTGTGTTTAATTTACACTCTGGGTTCCCTCTGCATATTTGCAGAAAGAATCCTACTATTTAAAAAAAAAAAAAAAAAAAAGGTTTGAAAACCACTGGCCTAGACTGAAAAATAGAAATTTCAACCTCTTGTGTCTTTACCATCCTGATAAAATCTGTCTCTTTAAATATAAACCATCCTTGCTTTTCCATGCAGATCTTTCTGTGGTGAAATGAGAACCACCAAAAACTCTCTCGAATGGAAATGCCAGGAAAGCCCCATTAGACAGCCCAGCCCAATCTCTAGGGACTCGGTTCGCTAAAGCCGACATGCTGGAGAGAGCCCAGGGCTTCCAATTCTGCTATTTCAGAGTGAGCATTCCCCTTCCACTCTGCCTGTCCACTTACAGGAGAAACACACAAGCTGTGGACTGCAGGCGCCCGCTGAGGTCCACGCCACCCTGCCCCTACAAAAGCAGAGGACAGCCTCTGCTCTGAGTAATTGTGTCCCGATCCGGCACATTCCACGTGGGGAGCCTGTCAATGCATTGCCTCTCATTTCTCTGATTCATTGTTAAAAATAAACATTTCTTCTTCAAAGTGCTGGCAGAACTCTCCCCTAAGGCTATTGCTTTCCCCCCATCCCACAGCCCCTTCGGAATCACTGTGGCTTTTTCTAAGGGTAAGCTGACAGAAGGAAATAAAAATGAAGCTGTTCAGACTTGCACACACAACTCTAAGAAGACTTCTCCATTTTCTAGCTGACTTTCCCCGCCTGAAGCATAAGGCAGCCTAGCAGTTTGCCAGATCCTCCTGTCCTCCTGAAGACTAAACCAGAAACAACCTAACCAGGATTTGGATCGTGTGTTCGAGAGCGGGTAGGTGTGGGTGAAAGACACAGGTTTTGAAATGTGCTATCACAAAGAAAGTACAAGAGGATCCCAGAGTATGGAGGATGAAGAAGGAGGGGAGAGAGGAGACAGGTGGGAGAGGAAGGAGGAGAGGGGAAGACGATGAGGAGAGCAGAGAGAAGCAAGAAGAGACAGAAAAAGGAGGAGGGTAGAAATGGAAGGTGAACGGGTGAGGCAGTCAGTTGAAATGATACTTCTCTCCACCAACAATTCCACACTGCAGCCCCACACAGCCCCTTTCCTCCGTGATGAGGGCAGCAGCCTCCCCATAGCTGTCAGGAGCCACAGCTCCATCTGTGCCCTGGTGCCCAGCTCCTGCTGCCTCTGGGAGACTGGTCTTGGGTACCCCATCCTGTCTGGTTCCACCCGTCTCTCCCACTGTTCCATCCTTGTCAGTGGCACACAATCACACACTGCCAACACCACCTTCAAAAAACCCCCCCTCTTGGCCGGGTGTGCTGGCTCATGCCTGGAATCCCAGCACTTTGGGGGGCTGAGGCAGGTGGATCACAAGGTCAGGAATTCAAGACCAGCCTGACCAAGATGGTGGAAGTCCGTCACTACTAAAAATACAGAAATTTAGCCAGGCACAGTGGCAGGCACCTGTAATCCCAGGTACTCGGGAGACTGAAGCAGAAGAATCACTTGAACCCAGGCAGCAGAGGTCACAATAAGCCAAGATCACGCCACTGTACTCCAGCCTGGGCAACAGAGTGAGACTCTGCCTCAAAATAAAAAAAAAAACCATCCCCGTCTCTTTAGCCCACACCTCCCTCAGCCACCACCGTTTCCCCATTCTCCACAGCAGAGCTCCTGCAAAGCACTGCCCGTTCCTGCTGGCTCCTCTTCTCGCCACCATCAGCTTGCCATCCTCTTACTCCTTTGAAATGATTCTTTCCAATCTCAAAGCCAGGGGTCAATGTCCTGGCCTTGTCTTCCTGACATTCTTAGCAGCTGTCATTTGCTCCTAAGGCACGCCCCATGTTTCCAGCTCTTGTGCTGCCTGGCTTTTCTTTCCACTCCCTGGCTTCCTCCTCTGTCTCCCTCACCCTCTTCCCAGCCGTCACCCTGCAGATGTCGGGGTGCCTCGAAAGCACAGCACTCTATCTCTGCAACCCCCTCGGGAATGTCATCCAGGCCCAGGATTTTAAATGCTGCCTCCAAGCTGCTGACTCTCACACTTCTCCCTCCAGCCCAGACCTCTCCCTGGAGCACAGATGGAGCACCAACAGGCTCCCGCGCAGCCCCGCTGGAGCGCCGAACGGCACTCACACATGACTCGCCTAAAGAGTATGGTTGTGGTTTCCCCATGCTCTAATCCCCACAAGCTTCCTCTATCTCAGTAAATAACGTAACCACCATCCGGTGGCTCAGGCCAAAACCTCACAAGACACCCTTGCTGATTCTTAAGTGCATCTTGGGTCTGACCATTCTCGCCAACCTCAGCTGCTGCCACCCTAATCCAAACCACTGTCATTGTTTGTCTGGACAATGCCATCGGCTCCCCACCTCATCTCCCCTGCCTCTACTCGTCCACATTTCCCTCTCACCTTGCAATCCATCTCCAATCAGCAGCCACAGTGACCACTCTCATGCATGACACGCAACTGCACTACTCCCTGGCTCTCTTCTGGGGCTTCTCGCTGCCAGTCCCAGAAAAACCCACCATCACTGGCGAGAGCCTGGAGAGCAGGCTTCAGCTCCCAGCTCCTCCATCACCATGTGGGGCCATCTCTGGGCCTCTGCACCAGCTGTGATTTCTCCTTGGAGGATGAGGCTTACCAGAGCCCCTAGCCCTTTAGGTGGCCATCTCTTTCTCATGATTCAGAGCTCAGGACAAATGCTACCTCCTCAAGAGATGCTCCTTGCTCACTTTGGCTATTCCAGCCTCTCTAGCTCTGCTGGACCATATACTCATATTTCGTCCTGAAACTGCCACTCTAGAAGCTATTTTTTTAATTTATTAAAATTCACACTTTACCCTCTCCCCATCAGAATGTGAGCTCCATGAAGGTAGGACTCTAATTTATTAGTTTTGTTCACAATTGTATTTCCAGTGCCCTGAAGCCCATTTCACACACAGTAGCTGCTCAGTACGTATTTGTTAACTGATGGTTATGCAAGAAATGTGAAAATCTAACATCTAAGAGGTAGCCATCCTCAAATAAAACCATCTTAGTGTCAAGAGCCCACCAACCTAGAGACAAATAAGAACAAACTTGGGAATGGCAAAGCGGTGGCATAGTAGTGGCAAGCCTCGTCTCCACTTCAGTACACCAAGGGGACTGGGACCTTTTGAAATGATGATTTGAGAACAGAATATAAATGCTGTCACTCTTCACAAAGAAAAAACGGCCAGTACTGGAAGGTGGGGCGGGAGATGCCAGAAAGTCTAAGTGCCTCAATTCCCTTATTTTTCCTAAAGAGGAATTAGTCAATAATTTGAAAATCTGACATAGAGAGTTTAACAACATAACTCTGCTACTTCCTTAGGTTTTCGCAATCTTTTCTCTTCATCTTAAAGAGACCTGAGACGGAATCGTATCTCCGTCATTAACAAACACATCAGAAGTTCAGCAATTCCATAAATTTCACTTCCACTTATTTTTTTCTCTGTCACACTAAAGTAAAATTAAATTAATAGTTCTACTTAAAACAGAGTACAATGTACTTTTAGGGGAAATCATTTCTCCTTCCTACCCGCCTTTCTCAGTACACATACACGCAGAGTGCAGGTAGGTCTGCTGAAGGTTTCTCTAACGTTAATAACGTCAGTTTCTGGGTAGGAAGGTTTTAGAATGCCTCTTCTGTAGACCCTTCTGTTGCACTTGCCTTTGTAAGAATGAAAATCATACTTAAGCAAACTGCACTTAAACAACAAACAGAAACAAAAACAATCGCTCTACCTCATGATTTAGCAAACCAAGCTCTCACTGTCGGAGAACAAGTTTCTCCTCAAGGACCCTCAATGCACTGACAGCCCAAAGAGCCTTCCCTTCTTTCTTCTCTCCCCCTGGGCAGCCCACTTCAAAAGTCCCTTCCCCTCAAGTGTTCCCCAGCATCAGCACCTCATCCTCTTCTATCCTCGCGAATTTCTCTATCTTTCAGAAGTCAGAAAGACACTCGTCTAAAGCCCTTGAGGCCAGGTGTTTCTCAGAACTGCAGCTTGACTTGCTTGGGTTTTGGAAAGAACCAGGCAGCACCCTGTCATCAGACACATTCACTCTGCAGTCAAATCAATCAATAGTCCTACTACGTGAAATCAGGGGAGAGTTTAAATGACCCCACACAAATTTATGCCAGGTTTTACCAGTAATGGACTTAAACACTGTCTTCATGAAAAGAAAAATCTTTCTTTGGGGAGCTTTTTGGATTTTGGAATAGCAGGCAGAGAGCCATGGAGCTGCCTAAGCTGCCTTCCTGCCGGTCTCCCCGAGAGACACGGGCCCCCTAAGGAAGAAAGCCTCGCCTTCTTTATTACAGATCCCCAGAGCCAAGCAGACGGTCTGGCACACAGGAGGGGTCCTGCACTTGATAGATGAGTAGGCTGGTAGACCTTCTGAGTGTTTGCTTAAAAACGTAAGGACAGGCGGCTGGGCAGGGTGGCTCACGCCTGCAATCTCAGCACTTTGGGAGGCCGAGGTGGGAGGATCATGAAGTCAGGAGATTTAAGACCATCTATCTGCCCAACATGGTGAAACCCTGTCTCTACTAAAAACACAAAAAAATTAGCTTGGCATGGTGGTATGGACCAGTAGTCCCAGCTACTCGGGAGACTGAGGCAGGAGAATCACTTGAACCCAAGAGGCGGGGGTCACAGTGAGATAAGA
Organism: Leontopithecus rosalia; assembly: GCA_028533165.1. Classification (NCBI taxonomy): domain Eukaryota; kingdom Metazoa; phylum Chordata; class Mammalia; order Primates; family Cebidae; genus Leontopithecus; species Leontopithecus rosalia. The sequence goes on from CM052663.1 coordinate 85,915,337, forward strand.
TTGCGCCACTGTACTTCAGCCCGGCAACAGAGCAAAACTCTGTCTCAAAAAAAAAAAAAGAAGAAAGAAAGAAAAGAAAAGAAAAGAAAGAAAGAAAGAAAGAAAGAAAGAAAGAAAGAAAGAAAGAAAGAAAGAAAGAAAGAAAGAAAGAAAGAAAAAGAAAACATAAGAACAGGCATCGTTTATGCAAATTCAAACATAACAGTGATCATGTTAGTCTCAACTGGCTACTATAACATATTTGGTTGACCCAGTTTTGAAGTCAGCTGAATGTGTCTGTATGAATTCAGGTTCTGCCCATAATATGGAAATATTCACACCAACACATACACATGGAAACACACTGTTCACGTGGCACCAGACACTACCTCCCACCCCATGAGCAGCTCCTACGGAAGCCCTCCTGCCATGCGCCACACATGCTCAGAGCCAAGGCTGAGAACTCAGCTCTTTGGACACCCCAGGTTCGGAGCGAACCCTAACTGGAGGGCAAGTTTTATTTTTTCACCTGACATTAAACAGCTTAGAGTTTTTAAAAATAACCTATTATCTCATCTCCACTGGCGTATTACCAGGCATCAGGTGGCTTGTTTCCAGGTCACCTGGGAGACCAGGGGGTTGGAGCTAATCCAATAATTCCAGATTTCCTGGGCACTCCGGCTGTGTGGAGGTCTGGGGTAGGCTAGGCCCTTAGCACGCTTCATGGTTTACAGTGAAACCAATCATCCCCCACCGAGCGTACCCACCCATTCCTGTGTTCAGAACAAAGTACATGAGACTGTCCCAGGCTAAGGAGGGTAAAGAGCCAAGCATCTCATTAATGCCCAGCTCCGATCTCGGGCTCACGGGGTGGCCTTGGCTTCCCACGCACCTGCTCATGGGCATCGGAGGCAAACAGGCTGATGTGATAGACAGTGGGGAGCACATGAAACCCCATTTCTAGGGCATATGAATGGGCTTGCTTCTGGGTGATAGGTCTTGGCTCCAGGAGCTGGACTGGTGTGGCTCTGCTCCCAGACACTCGAGTCCTCTCAGTGCTACCAAAATGAAAAATCAGAGTCCAAAAGACCAGCCTCAAAGACTGACAGAAGACTGCAGAGACAGACAACGTACCATAATTATATAAGAACAGTCAGGAAAAGCAAAACACTGGGTAAGAGGGCACATCCCTTCTTAATGAAAGCAGAGGCACCATAAGATGAAGTAGCTCATCCGAAGGCCCAGAGGTGGCAACCTGGCCCCGTGCACACCGCTGCAGGCTCTCCCTCTCCTGCCCCTCATCCTGCATCCCCTGGGATATCTGCCTTCCTGTCAAGGACCCATCATACCATGATGGCCTGAGCTGGCTTCATAACCCTAGGGCCTAATACCAGACCTGGACCACGCTAAACGCTGAATAAATGTGGTACAAGAAAGGCTGGCAGAAGGAGGGATGGGTGAGGCTGAGTTGACTGGAGGGGCCTCTGTTTCATGCTCTGGGAAAGGGCAGCCAGGGCTTCAGAGTCCCAACAACTTCTCCCAAGTTTCCAGCTGAGCTGGCTTAGAGGAAGGACCCTTTGAAAATCACTTGCATATGGCCAGCGACTCCGCTGCCTCTACTTCTTAGGCACCACAATGTTACTACCAAGGGTATTTCCTGTAGAAAGCAGGAGGTTCTCTTTGGAAGATGATGGAAAACCTCATTATAAAGTCGAGGATGGAGCTAATATTTGAAGAAATAATTAACTGCAGTGATCTAGATAACAGCAGAGATGAAAGACAGCAGGAAGTCAGCTGCAGCAGGGGCAAGAGGGGCCTCTGAAGTTGGCTTCAAAGGGTTCTGATCTGCTGTCCCGCCTGCTGCGATTAAGTTACCAAAATAACAGAGAATTAAAAACTGTCCTCAACCCAGGACTGCTCTACCCAGCAGTCTCCTCTCAACTGTTGGTGGCTCCCTACTGCCTGGGGACAGAGGCCAACCCCAGCCTGGCTTCCAAGGTCTTCCACAGTCGCGCCCATCCCACCTCTGCAGATCCATCTCCCGCCAGCCCCACAGCTACCTGATGATTCAGCCACAGACCCCGACCACCCCCAGCCCAGACCTCTGCTATCTCCTTAGACCAGAAACTCCTCCCTCTTCCTGCCAGCCAGCTCCACTTAGCTGATTCCCAAGCACTCAAAAAACAAGAAAGAAAGAAAGAATGAATGAAAGAAAGAAAGAAAGAAAGAAAGAAAGAAAGAAAGAAAGAAAGAAAGAAGAAAAAACTTTTTATTACCAAAATATTGATGGAAGCCACCACTAGTTATGTACTTTACTAATAAAAGACATTATTTAATCAATTGTTCAATTTTTTTTAACTTATTTATTTATTTATTTATTTGAGATGGCGTTTTGCTCTGTCACCCAGGCTGGAGTGCAAGGATGCGATCTTGGCTCACTGCAACCCCCACCTCCTGGGTTCAAGCGATTCTCCTGCCTCTGCCTCCCAAGTAGCTGGGATCACAGGTGCCCAACACCACACTCAGCTAATTTTTGTAGTTTTAGTAGAAAACTTTAGTTTCACCATGCTGGCCAGGGTGGTCTCGAACTCCTAACCTCTGGTGATCCACCCACCTCAGCCTCTCAAAGTGCTGGGATTATAGGCGTGAGCCACCACGCCCAGCCATAGTTCACATAGCATCTAAAATACATACCATTTTATTTTCCAAGTGAGAAAAGGAATCAGAGAGACAGAGTAACTTATCCAAGAACACACAGCTAATGAGTCCAGGAATCAAACCACGGGTTGACTGGCCCCCCCAAGCACTTCTCTTTCCCCTATCCCACCCTACTAAGACCATAAGTTACTACTGCCTGCCTCTGGTGACAAAGGGATGAAGAACAGAAAACATCTCACAGTGTGGTCATGTCTGGTTGCTGGAAATAATGGTGACTTTTTCACCTATTTCTGTATCTTTCATATTTTTGTATTTATTTTAAAATTCAGCATAAGGGTTAAGAGAAAAGAACTCAGATTCAGAAAGATCTTGATTTCTGGCTCAGTCACCTAGGAGTTATGAGAGCTTATACCCTCTAGGCTTCATTTTCCTAATCTGTTAAATGGGGATAATCCATTTACTTCAAGATTATTTATGAAATCAAATTAGGCAGCACATAAAGTACTTAGTACATGGCCTAATGCAAGTATCAGTTCAATAACCATTACCGCATTTATAATAGAATTTTTTAAAAGCTTTCCAGAATGCCCTCCTGCTCATCTTCCTCTTATCAGCCTGTACATAAACCATCCCCAGACACTCAAAAATCCTTGCCATCTGAGGACCTCCTAAATCTGAGCTAAGGACCTTTCCCTGCAGCCTTTGTTCTAGCAGCCACCAACACTTCCTGACACAGATTCATGTTCTCTGCTTTCCCTGGAGGTGAATCCTGTGCAAGAAGTCACCACAGGGTTCCTGTGAGGCTGGAGTTCCACTGGTCTTCCTTGCCTGGTCTTGGAAACAGTGGATGATTCCCAGCAGATGGTGACCTGAAGAACAAGCTCTTAAAATCCAACAACTGTCAGAAACAAGGCTTCGGGCCAGGTGTGGTGGCTCACGCCTGAAATCCCAGCACTCTGGGAAGCCGAGGCAGGTGTATCACTTGAGGTCAGGAGCTCAAGACCAGCCTGGCCAACATGGTGAAACCCCATGTCAATCAAAAATACTAAAAATTAGCCAGTGAGGTGGCATGCACCTGTAATCCCAGCTACTCAGAAGACAGAAGCAGGAGAACTGCTTGAACTTAAGAGGTGGAGGTTGCAGTGAGCTGAGATCGTACCACTGCACTCTAGCCTGGGTGAAAAAGCAAGACTCTGTCTCAAAAAAAACAAAACAAAAAGGCTTCAGATAGAAAAAACAAAGTGTTTTTGTTTAAAACTGGACAGAATTTAGAGGCCAAACGTGACCCCTCATTGGGCAGAGATAGAAGCTGAGCCCTCCAGAGACAAGGGTTCCTCCCCGAGGTCACCTGACAATGACTGGCAGGGCTGGACTTCCGAATCCCAACCGTGGCCATACACCTCACCTCCTTCACTATTAGTCATCCTCATTACTCTTGCTTTCTTTTCAAACCTCCCCCTGGAGTCTGCATGGCATAGATTGTGACGTCTGAGGAAGTTCCCTTCAGGACATCCCAGTCAGTGCAGGAAAGGCTCCATACTGACCCTCTCCCCAGGTGACTTCCCTTCCCTTGAAGAGCTGAGGTCACGGAGAGCACACCTAGACCATCTCCACTCTGACTACCTGGCATATTCTGCCCACTCATCTCTCTGGACCAGCTTCACCCTGAGGATTGGCTCTCTCACCCACACCCACCACTCTGAAGTTAGAATTGCCAAATTCTTTGGCTGGAGGAGACATGGTGGTCACCTCCAAATAGCAATGGGCACCGCTCATTGAGGAGCAGCTGCCTACAGGGAGGAGCACCCACAATATGCCTCATCACAGGAGCACAAAGGGGTGGTCATCTTCCATTTTGCAGAAGAAACTCATGCTTGAGTTTCCACCAACACATTAGACAGCCCGTGGGTGCAGCAGCATAGATATGAGCAGGTGAGTCTGGCTCCGAGAGCCATGTGCTGTCACTCACACCTCAAACTCAACATCCCTCACACCTCCTACCCAATAGCACCCAGAAGCTGCCAAAGGAAAGATCAGAAAGTGGAAATGTCTTGCCTTTGGCTACCCTGTTAGCTACAGCACTGTGACAGCCTCTCATTCCACTGTGTATCCCCACTACCCAACATGCTGGCTACCTACCAGGGACCTGACAGGTACACAGGAACTAAGGGGAGTAGGGAGGAGGGAAGGGGAGGAAAGGGAAGTCCTCAGGAAGAGGGCTTCGTCCTGTAGGCATTCATATCCCACCTAGCACTGAGCACGGTGCCTTGGCAGGCAAGGATGTCTATGCTACCACACAGGCAAAGCCTGCACTCTGGGTCTGAATCCCAGCTCCACCACTTCCCTGCATGTAACTCTAGGCAACTTCCTTCATTTTCTGAGTCTAAGTTCCCTCACCTACAAAACAGGATCACCCGGCTGGCTCTGTATCAAGAACACAGCACATGAGGGTGTAAACCGCACCTAGTACCTTTCCACACCTGGCATGAGTACTCGAAAACGTGACTGTTGATTACCAGGGTCCACCCTTAAATGTTTTATTTAAATAGTAAACGCATAACCCAAGTCTGATTAGAACTGGATTTCCGGAAGCCCAGTCCAGTGGTCGTGCTACAAGAATAAAGGGTCTCTTCTTTCCAAACTCCAAACCATGGTGTGCCTGCCATGGCCACAGCTGTCAGGCTACACAAGCCACGAGGAGCCCTGAGATGTGAACATCAGATATCTGGCTGGAGGCTCGGCTCGAGCAGCTCTTCAACACCACGGCCAGCGGTTCCTAGAACCTAAAGCTGGTGCATGAATGAGCTGATCATGAAGGCAGTTTTATAACATGCACCTGACAGATGGTATGTTGACAGTGAGGGGACCTTCTCTGGGCTGGGACAGAGAATGGCAACAAATTAACATCACCAGAGCAAGGCTCTTCCAGCAGAGCCATTAGCACTGGTTAGAAAGCTGATGACTGGCTGTAATCTTGAACAGTTGCATTAATTAAAAGCTGCATCTTTATCAAGCAACATTTCCCAGGGAGAGAGAGGAGTGAGAAATACAAAAGGGAGGAGGGAGGCCGCAGGAAGGGGACCCAACTCCCCAGAAACCCAGCATGGCTTTCAGGCCTCCAGACAGGACCCAAAGAAACCCTGGGCCATGAAAAATCAACCCCACCAAAAAACAAACAAACAAAAAAACTTTCTTACACTCATGGAGAAACACTTGCAATATTTATTAAAGGGCACAATGTGCCAGAAACCTGAAATGAGCCAAGCAGAGGGACTGAGAAGGGGGTCCGGGGAGAGCAGAAAATTTTAAATGTGGTGCTCAGCATCAGCCCTGCCTTAAGGAGAAGGTTCTAATTCAGCAAAGACCTGAAAGAGGTGAGGACTTCAGCCTCACAGACAACCAGGGAACAGCATTTCAGGAAAGGGGAAGCCTCTCCGAGATGGAGACAAAGCCTGAACTCTGGGTTTGAATCCCAGCTCCACCACTTCTCAGCATGTAACTCTGGGCAACTTCCTTCATTTTCTGGGTCTAAGTTCCCTCACCTAAAAAGTAGAACCAACAGTACTACCTGGTTGACTCTGCATCAAGAGCATACCATGCGAGGGAGGGCATACATTGCACCCAATAAATTTCCTCTGTAGGGACTCAAAAATATGACTGTTGATTGCCAGTCCACCCATAAATGTTTGATATAGTGAATGCACAACTCAAGCCTCCACGAAGACAATAAATTAGCAGCGTGCCCACATATTCCTTCAGTAACTAAAATACACAGGGCTGAGTGTCGGAGGGAGGAGAGGAGACAGGTAGGTAAGTGGGAGGGGGCAGAATTATGGAGGGCCTTTCAGGCCATTGTAAAAACTCGAGATTTTACTCTGAGTAGCTAGGGAGCCCATGCAGAGAAATGATACATTTCACTGAGATGATAACAGCATCCCTCCAGCCACATGTTAAAAACAAAACAGACTGCAGACAGAAAAGCTGGAAACGTGGAATCCAGTCAGTAAATGACTGCAATAATCCAAGTGGGTGCAAATAGTGACCTGAATCCCTGAAAGAAGGCAAGAATAGCTGCTTCTGGATACATTTTAGAGATACAGAAAACAGAATCCACTTGGGAAATAAGTATGAAGTTGAAGAGAGTCAAGAATGACTCCAATGTATCTGGCTTAAGCCACTGAAGGATGGAATTGCCGTCAACACAGTGAGGGAAACTGCAAAGCCAGTTGGGAGTAAGCCATCAGTCACGTTGAGCGCGAGATGACCCGAAGACACCCAGTAGAGACAGTGAGTAGCAAGTGGAGAGGAGGGCCTGGAATTCAGAAATGCAGAAGATGTCCTCCTCTGCTGTGACAGCCGTGAGTGTGCAGGAGACCACTGTGGAGGAAGTGTAGAAAGAGCAGAGAGGAGGACCACCACAGGGACATGGACTGGACGTGAGACATTCCTACGCTGAGAAGTCAAGAAGAACATGTCCCTGCAGCTCCTCCTGCAGCACCTCACAGTGCACAGCTGGCTGGGCCAGCCATGGGAACCAATAGAAGAAACGCTCAAGGCTTCGGGTGTGAAAACCTGTCCAAGTCGTTGGTGTATGGCCAGAGCAATGGCGCAGGGCAGAGCAAAGATGCTCACGCACGTCTTCAGGGCACAGGTGGAGCTGTGTTGCAGTCAGGAGGGGAGGGACCTCCTCTACCTGGCTCCAGGTTGGTTCTTGGGCACTGCAGCAGCAGGGCTATAGGTGACAGAGTCAAGACACCTGCCCTGGTTCTCTGTGCAGCTGATGCTGTGCCACAATCAGCAGAAGAGCAACACCCACCCAGCTCCTCAGTACATAGCCACAACGGTAACACAGTCCATAGGATGAGAACGCTCACCTGAGTCCTCCATGTGTACCCCTGCCACTGTCGGCAGGGTAAGGATGCCCACCTGAGTTCTTGTGCCAGCCACAGCTGTGCCCCAGTCAAGGGGGTAAGGACTCCCCCAGAGTTAGCACTCCCGCCTGGGTCATGGCTGTGTAGCCTGTGTTGCCATTCACAGGGTAATATACCCGCTTGCATCGTGGGTGTGTGCCACTGCCCTGCCACAGCCTACAAGGTAAGAGAACCCGTCTAGGTCCCTAGGGTGCAGCCGCAGCTGTGCTGCTATCTGCAGAGGAAAAGCTCCTGGCCACAGACGTGCCACAGTCGTCAGGATAGGAAAGCACAGCCGGATCTTGGGGTGCACAGCCCCAGCTGTGCCACAGTCCACAGGGTAAGAACACCGCCCCAGTTGCTGGCACCCAATGGCCGCTGAGCTGCTGTCACAGGGTAAGAAAGCCTGTCTGGGTGGGTCCTTGGTGCACAATCACAGCTGTGCTCAAGTCCGCAGAGTGAGGAGCCTGCCTGGGTCCTCGTTCGCAGTCACAGCTCTACCACTGCTCCCAGGGTAATGACGCCTACCCAGGTCCTGGGTGCCTGGCTACAGACATGCCACAGTCCTACAGTGAATGACACTAGTTCATATCCTCAATGAGCAGCTACAGAATTGCCCCCGTCTGAAAGATAAGGATGCCCATCAAGGAATGCAGTCTCACCCTTGCCATAGTCCATAGGGACTTAACAGGTCCCCCCACAGCCAATCGCAGGGTAGGGAATGCTCAGCTAGGTCTCAGTGCACGCTTCAGCAGTGCCAGGCAATCCACAGGGTAAAGATGCCCACCGGGGTCCTCCGCAGCTATCTGTAGGGTAGGAAACCCTCAGCTAGGTCTCAGGGCAGGACTTCAGCAGCACCACACAATCCACAGGGTAAGGACGCCCGCCGGGGTCCTCTGCCCCTATCTGAGGGGTAGGGAATGCTCAGCTAGTTCACAGTGTGGGCTTCAGTAGCGCCAGACAATCCACAGGGTAAGGACGCCTGCCCCCCCAGGGTCCTCCACAGTTTTCTGCATGGTGGGAATGCTCAGCTACGTCTCAGTGCGTGCTTCAACAGCGCCAGGCAATCCACAGGGTAAAGATGCCCGCCGGGGTGCTCCACAGCTAACTGCAGCGTAGGGAACGCTCAGCTAGGTCTCAGTGCGGACTTCAGCAGCGCCAGGCAATCCACAGGGTAAGGACGCCCGCCGGGGTCCTCCGCAGCTATCTGCGGGGCGGGGAACGCTCAGCCACATCTCAGTGCGAGCTTCAGCAGCGCCAGGCAATCCACAAAATGGACTCCCGTCTGCCGGGGTCCGCGGCAGCTATCTGCGGGGCAGGGAACACTCAGCCACGTTTCAGTGCAGGGCTCCAGCAGCTCTGCGATCCGTGGGGTAAAGAGCCCATCCAGGTCCTCCGTAGCCATACATAGGGGAGGACACCCAGCTAGGTCTCAGCGTGAGGTGTCAGCGTACCCGCGATCTGCAGAGCCACCCAGATCCTACAAAGCTACCAAGATTCTCCGCACCCTACCACAGGGGAAGACACCCAGCTAAGTCTCCGTGCACAGCTTCAGCAGCCCCGCAATTCACAGGGTAAAGAGTCCGCCCAGGTCCTCCGCAGGCTTCCGCAGGGGAAAACACTCCGCTAGGTCTGCACGCGGCTTCAGCAGAGCCAGGCAATCCGTAGGGTAAAAATGCCCCCCAGGGTTCTCCGCTGCCATCCTCAGGGTAGGGACCCAGCTAGGTCTCAATGCACAGCTTTCACAGCACCACCATCCACAGTATACTGACGCCTGCCCAGGTCGTCTGCAGCCGTCCCCTGGGTAGGGACACCCAGTTAGGTCTTAGTGCATGGCTTCAGCATCTCCGCGATGCACAAAGTAATGATGCCTCCTCCCCTCCCCTCACCCTCCGCAGCCGTCCTCAGGGGAGGATACCAGCTAGGTCTCCATGCACAGCTACAGCATTCCTGCAATCCACAAAGTGAGGATGCCCGCCCAAATCCTATGCAGCCGTGCACAGAGGAGGACACTCAGCTAAGTCTCTGCAGGGCTTCAGCAGCGCCAGGCCATTCACAGGGTAAAGACGCTCACCAGGGTTCTCCATCAGCATCGCAGGGTAAGACAGCTAGTTCTCAGTGCGCAGCTGCAGGAGTGCCGCAATCCGCAGGGTACTGACGCCCTCCGTGATCCTCCGCAGCCCTCCGTGATCCTCCGTCGCCTTCTGCGGGGGAGACACCCAGCTAGGTGTCTGCGCAGTTGCAGGAGAGCCACAATCCTCAGGGTACTGACGCCCTCCGGGTCCTCTGCAACCCTCTGCAGGGAGACTCGGCTAGGTGGCTGAGCAGCAAGAGCCCCATAATCGTCAGGGTACTGATTCCGCAGGGGAGACACCCAGCTAGGTGTCTGCGCAGCTGCAGGAGCCCCGTAATCCACAAGGTACTGACGCCCTCCGGATCCTCCGCAGCCTTCCGAACGGGAGACACCCAGCCAGGTGTCTGCGCAGCTGCAGGAGCCCCGTAATCCTTGGGGTACTGACGCCCTCCAGGATCCTCCGCAGCCTTCCCCAGGGAAGAAACCCGGCTAGGTGTCTGCGCAGCTGCAGGAGTGCCGCAATCCACAGGGTACCGACGCCCTCCGGGATCCTCCGCAGCCTTTCCGAGGGAAGACACCCGGCTAGGTCTCTGCGCAGCTGCAGGAGCGCCGCAATCCGCAGGGTACTGACGCCCTCTGGGGTCCTCCACAGCCTTCTGCACAGGAGACACCCGGCTAGGTCTCTGCGCAGCTGCAAGAGAGCCACAATCCACAGGCTACTGACACCCACCAGGTTCGCCGCAGCCTTCCGCAGGGGAGGACGCACAGCTATTTCTCAGTGAGCTGCGTCAGTATCCTGGGATCCACAAAGTAACGACGCCCGCCCGGGTCCTCTGAAGCCGCCGGCAGGGGAGGACACGCAGCTAGGTCTCACTGAGCCGCGTCAGTATTCCGGGATCCACAAAGCAATGACGACCTCCAGATCCCCCGCAGCCTTCCGCAGGGAAGACACCCAGCTAGGTCTCTGCGCAGCTGCAGGAGTGCAGCAATCCACAGGGTACTGACGCCCGCCCGGGTCTCCGCAGCCTTCCGCAGGGTAGGGACACTCAGTAGGTCTTAGTGTGCGGCTTCAGCACCTCCGAGGTACTCGGGCTATTGACGCCCATCTCGTCTTCCGCAGCCATTAGCAGGGTAGGAACACCCCACTAAGTCTCAGCGTGCAGCTTCAGCATCCCCCCGATCCGCAGGGTTATTGACGGCCACCCAGGCCCTCCGTAGCCTTCTGCAGGGAGGACACCCAGCTAGGTCTCTGCGCAGTTGCAGGAGTGCCTCAATCCGCAGGGTATTGATGCCCACCCAGGTCCTCCACAGCCTTCCGCAGGGGAGATATCCAGCTAGGTCTCCGTGCGCAGCTTCGGCATCCCCGTGATCCGCAGGATACTGACGCCCACCCTGGTCCTCCGCAACCATCAGCAGGGTAGCGATACCCAACCAGCAATCCACAGGGTATTGATGGCCACCCAGGTCTTTCACTGCTGTCTGCAGGGTCGGGACACCCAGCTAGGTCTCGGTGCTGAGTTCACGGCCTCAGCAGCAACATGATTCGCGCTTTAAGGACACCCGCCTGGGTCCTCCGGGTCCTCCACGTTCCGCTGCGGCTCTGGCGCAGACTGCAATGGGAGCACCCCCGGCCAAGACTACTAAAGCGCGCGTCGGGGGGAGTCTAGGGGGCTGCTGTGGTCTGGCCACGCCCTGAGCCCCTCCTCTCCGGGGCACCACTGGGGCCCCCTAGGCGGCAGGGCTGTGCTAGCACAGGATGGAAACGGACTGCATTCAGGCTCGTGGGCTCTGCAAAAGGAGGGTGCTGGAGAAGAGAGAGGCTGTGCGTCTGCGAGCTGAGAAGGCTGTGTCTGCGGCTGTAATCTCCCGCACAGGAGACAGGACCCTGTGGATGGCTCTGTGTCCTACCTCGCGGGTATTTACACGGGGCCTTCGGGGGCCTCTTCTGTGCTGCTCAGAAGAGAAAGCCTGGGTAGCTGGGTGGATGTGACAGCGCTAAAATCCTATAGGCTAAGTTCCAGGGCCTTCTCGCTTTATTAACTGAAGGACTAGTGGCCGCCTCAGAGCGCTCCCTAGAGGACCATTTGTGACCTACTAATTTCTAACAAAAAGTTGACATTAAGAAATTTCTGCCTTTTAATGTTTTGTACATGGAGTGCTATTTGAACCATTTGTTTTCTTATTTGCCCTTCCTCTTCTGGCTACAGACCATCTTTTGGCCAGGCAGCTTTAGTCTAAATCAAAAGGAGTATTTGTTTTTCTTTGCGACTGAGTGCCTCATTCTGTCACCCAGGCTAGACTGCAATGGTGCTATCTCAGCTCACTGCAACCTCCATCTCCCAGGTTAAAGCAACTCTCCTCTCTCAGCCTCCCAAGTAGCTGAAACTACAGGTGCACACTACCATGCCTGACTAATTTTTTTATTTTTACTACAAACAGGGTTTCACTATATTGACCAGACTGGTCTTGAACTCCTGACTTCAGGTGATCAATCCACCTATCTCTGCCTCCCAAAGTGCTGGGATTACATATGTGAGCCACGGGACCTGGCCATTAAAATCAGCATTTTAAAATACATTTTAGGTGCTGATCATAAAAAAATTTGAAAATTCTCATTGCTATGAATTTGGGTTGGTTTTGTAGGGTTTTTTTTTTGTTTTTTTTTTTTGGTTGTTGTTTGTTCTTGTTTTTGAGAAGGAGTTTCATTCTTGTCACCCAGGCTGGAGTGCAATGTTGCGATCTCAGTTCACTGCAGCTCCACCTCCTGGGTTCAAGTGATTCTCCTGCCTCAGCCTCCCGACTCGGGAGGCTGAGGCAGGAGAGTGTACCACCAAGCCCAGCTAATTTTTGTCTTTTTAGTAGAAACATGGTTTCACCATGTTGGCCAGGTTAGTCTCGAACTCCTGACCTCACATGATCTGCTTATCCCAGCCCCACAAAGTGCTGAGATTACAGGTGTGAGCCACAGTGCATGGCGTTTTTTGTTGCTGCTTTTTTTCTTCTTTGGTAAATTTTGCATGAGAAAAAGAATGTCTTCAGAGTTGGGAAAAATATTTATTTCATGACATTCTGGTATATCAATATTTCAATTGCTATTTACTTATCCCAGTTAAATATCAGATTGGCTCCAGAAAATGCATATTTGAGTATAGTTTGCTTTTCGTTCCATGTGGTTTTGTATGCTATTTTGTTGGTTTGTATCTGCGTAGTTATCAGAGTCAAAATTGTAACACAATATAGTTAAAAGCAGTGACTGACGCCTAGTTACCAGAGTCCCAATTATAACACAATATAGTTAAAACCAACGATTGACGTAACTTACGATGCTTTGTAAGAGATAATAAATGCGGTATCTGGGGTTGTTGCTGTGATTACTAGTGCAACTCAAAATTATTGCTTCTCTCAAAGTTTATAACACTCGGTGTTAACTTTAATTTTCAAAAATGTATCTAAAGTGTTTTCCTGACTACCAAGGTGGAAATGAAAAAAAGAGATGCAATAGATTCATGTGAATTTAACTGAAAATCTTAGCCTAGGCCTCAGAGAAATTGAAATTCTTATAAATGTCTCAAGTTTGTGTTTGGCACATAGTGCTAGACAAATATTTGTCCAATAACTAAAATTCCAATCTCCCCCACCACACACACACACACACACACACGTACACGCACACGCACGCGTGCATGGAGGAGAAGACATAGTTTACCATGTTCTCTCCCACATGCAACTTCCTCATTGGCTGGTCAACACACAACTCTTGGCTTGGTTTGGCCTAGTTCATTGCTTATTTCTGTTTCCGTCTTCTGGTTAGAGTAGGCTGAAAGGAGGATGGAAGGAAAGGGACTGGAGAAGTCAGCAGAGACAAGTTTTTCAAGAGGCCGGGCTGCAAAGGCCAATAAGAAAGGCAGTGTGGACTTGGAGGACACCTGGCTGCCTCTTGCATTCGATGCTATCTTCCTGCATGATTCTGGGCACTTCATCCACCTGCAGAGCAAAGGGCTGGGCAGGTTAAAGCTCAACCCCCACATGCCCGCAGCTCCCATTTTGAGGGAGTTGCAATGCTGAGTGTGTCTGAAGAGCCAGGGTCATCATGTCTGACTTACCAAGATGACACACAATCCCGACCAAACAGACACCCAATGATGAAATGAAGGGATGCCAGAAAGTAGGGATTCCACTAGCAGAAGGCTCCTGAGAGACCTGCCGCTCTCCACTCCCACAGCACAGATGAGGGGACCCCAGGACGGGAAGCAGCAGAGGGTTAGCAGCAGGGCTTCCTGGTACTCAGCCTGAGACACCGTCCTTAATTGCATCAGCACTCTCTTCCAGACTCTCAATGACAATCATTTGGTAGCTTCCCTTTTTCAGAAGAATTTTTAATGTAGCATTACTGGGGCAAATATTTACATCCCTATACCTCAGTTGCCTTATCTGTAAACCAGAACTAGTCACAGGACCCTCATCAAAGAATTGTGAGGATGAAATGAGAGAACTCATGTGAGGCAGCGGCTCTCGCCAGGGGCAATTCTGTCCCCACCCCCACCCCCAGGGGAGCTTTGGCAATATCTGTTAACCTTCTGGTTAGAACAAGTGATTGGGGCAGGAGTTGACCTAACTGGCCTCCAGTGTTGAAATCAGGGATACTGCTAAATATCCCATATCCTGTAGGCACCCAACAACAAAGAATTATCTAGAAAAAATGCCAGTAGTACTGCTATTGAAAAGTCCTGATGTGAAATCTTCGAACAGTGCCTAGAATCTAACAGGTAGCGATGAAGAAGAGTTGATACCCTATTACAAATGATACCGTCCAGGTAGCGATGAAGAAGAGTTGATACCCTATTACAAATGATACCGTCCTGACTACAAAGCACTCTCCTTAGCCATGACGCTGTCTCAGCTGGTCTTCATCATGGCCCCCTGAGATGCACACTTACTATTCTTTTTACATGAAGGTACTGAGAGGTTCTAAGACAAACTGGGACTTGCCAAGAGTCACCCAGCTGAAAAGAAAGGATCAGGTCTTGAACTTGGGCAGCCCAACTCCTGTGTTCTTTCCACCACTCCAGCCTCCCACCAGGGAGAGAGAGGCAGTGTGTAGCAACAGCTGATTCCTGGGCTACAGAAATACGTGTCTTTGAGGATATCGATGAAGACATCTGAATAAGTAACTTATTGGCATGCATCTCCAAATCCAGACACTGGGCGATCCCTTTACTTGAATAAATGTGAATGTTTATTCATTCACTCAGCAGTTACTTAGCACTTATCCTGGGTACCAAGCATTGTACCATATGCCAGGCTTGAGATGCAGGGATGAAACTGTCTCCTGGGAGGGCAGATCTGTAAACAAAGAATGACAGTAGAATACATGTGCTACGCTATATGCCGGGGCTGTCAGCTCTAACCACAGGGCTGTGGAGTCAGAGGAAAGACCTCTACAACAGCCTGAATGGAACCAGGAGGGCTCCCAGCTCTGCAATGGGTCTTGAAGAATGAGGCATTCTCTAGGGAGATCAGTGAAAAAAGATGTTCTTGGAGGGGAGAAATACGAAGCGGCATGGAATATCATCGGGAATAAAGATGACTGAGACCCTGAGATCTCAGATACTCAGGCCCATGAAATAGTTGGGTATCTAAGTGGGCACTCATGATCTTAGACAAATAATATGCAAGCAGTCTGACGGCAGGATGTGGGAACTAGCTAGGAAACAGATGGAAGAGGCCAAGTTTCCCCCGATATCTTCAACCACGGTCTGAAATGCAGGGAGATGACATCGCAGGTGACAGGATTGCTGCGTCACACACAGGTGCTGTGAAAAGCTAACACACACAGCCCCCTGGGGGTGCCAGGCCCGGACCAGCTGCAGTTCCCAGTGAACAGAAGAGCGGTTCACACCAACACAGGTACTCCTTCAACATCTCGTGATTAGGACGTTTCCCAGAACTGCCAGGAACTGAAGCCTCACTTCCTGTCTAACCCTTTCGGAAACAGTGTTAATGGGGAAACTTAATGACTACATGGAGCTCCCTGAGTTGACTGCCTCTGCCTGCCCCCTGGGGCCGTCATCCCTATTGCCTCATGGCAGGGTCCCACTCAGCAGCAGTCCTGACCACACAGCTCCCAGGACAGCCCAAACGTGCTTGGCCACCACCTGGCCGGCCCCAGCCACCCGCCCCAGGACTGAAGGTTATAGGATACACATACCTCCTACCCTCCCCCAGGTCTCCCCTTTCCAACCCCAGGTCGTAAAGTCCTAGGTTCCTGTTTCTTACTATGATTAGGAGCATCTCTTTATCATTAGTGGCCTCACCCAGAGGTCTCATCTCATGGGAAATGATGGCTGTGCTCAAATAGCGCTCAAATAAATGCTCTATAAGTATATGGTAAATTGACAGATTAATTGGTAATTTATTCTGAACACTCAGTGCTTCTCTTGAGACTTCGGCTAACACTGTTGAATCTGTCTCCCCCTGGATATTGAGTTTGACTCCCTGGGCTGGTCGGATGGCTCCTTCCTGGTCACAGTACACAGTACAGGACCAAAGCCACTTCTGGAACTTCTGGGCCTTGCTACGGTAAAGAGAGAAATAAATAACTATACTTCATAGAGTCACCTGCCCAGGAGAGAAAACAAAGCGCCGCATGTCTAAAGGCTCCGGCGTGCCCTATCTTTTCACACTTCCCTCCCTCTGTGCACCCTGTGGACCTCCCTGGAATAAGCTCCATCTACCCTTCTCTTGCCCACCTGGAAAACACCTCATCTCCTCCAGGACCCAGCAGTACCTCCTCTGTGAAGCCCTCCCTCAGCCCCTTCTCCCTGTCCTTTTTTTTTTTTTTTTTTGAGATGGAGACTCACTCTGTCACCCAGGCTGGAATGCAGTGACACGAGGGCTCACTGCAACCTCTGCCTCCCAGATTCTAACAATTCTCCTGCCTCAACCTCCCAAGCAGCTGGGACTACAGGCGTGCACCACCACGCCCAGCTAATTTTTGTATTTTTAGTAGAGACAGGGTTTCACCACGTTGGCCAGGATGGTCTTGATCTCTTGCCCTCATGATCTGCCCACCCTGGCCTCCCAAAGTGCTGGGATTACAGGCGTGAGCCACCGCGCCCAGCCTCCCTGTCTTCTTTATGTCTCCTCTGAGACACTTTCATTTTGTCTTTAATCACATCTTCATTACCTAACTCACCATATTGGGAGGAGGCTCGAGGAAGGAGACAGACTGCATGAGATTTGAATCACAGACCACCAGAGGGTCTGTCCTCACTGACAGAGGGTCAGCGGGCAGCAATTCCAGGCTGGCTACTCCATCACAGGAGACCTCATGTGGGAGAAGGGTCTGTCTCTCGTCTTTCCTTAAAAGCAGAAAGGAAGGGAACAAGCAATGAAAGGTCCAAGCCTATCCAAAGAGCTAAATCACCAAGTCAAATGTAGATTTTGTAATGATGAATTAAAAAAAAAGTCTGGTGCTCAGATCAAAAAGCGACACCAATGACAAAGTGCTGGATGACGAGTCACACAGGGCTCAGCTCAAACTTCAGAACAAAGGCAAGGTCAGCATGGCCAGGGCGAGAGCCTCACTTCCTCATTCAGCTCCCAAACAATGCCATCAGATCATGCCATCAGAGTGGAGGCCCTGGGTCCAAAAAAATCAACACCAGGTTTGCATTTTTTAGATAGACGGTGGCTCACAGAAAAGCCAGAGCACTTGCTGACAGGTGCCTAGGAAACTGATTTTGACTGAAGATCAAAAAATATTTCCCAACTGTCAGTTATCCCAAAACTAGACGAGATACCTGAAAGGGGATTGTCTTTCAGAGGTTCTTGGGCATGTTCACACAACATAGTCCCCGAGGAAAGCAGGTCAAGCCACACCTCGTCATGATGCCTGCAGGGTGAGTGGCTGCAACAGTGGACGGGGCTGCTGGGATGGCCACTCAAAGCAACGCCCCGTGGAAGGGGCAGAGCGTGAATGCCAGGTGTGTTCTCAGGGGACAGTGAGGTAGAACAGGGAAACCCAAGCTTCGGAGCAAGACAAAAGGAGCTGCAGGGGTTTTACTGACCAGCTGTGTGACCTTGAAAAGGCCATTTCACCTCCGAGACTCAAATTCTTCCCATGAAAAATGAGGACAACACCAACCTCAAACATACTGTTATGAGAAGTAAGCGACAGAGCCTATATAAAGGGCCTGAACAGTGCCCAGCCCACAAAGATGCTCAGAAACATCTCAATCTCCCGCCTTCAAGACAATGGCAACAAAGATAACACTAAGCGGCCGGGCGGGGTGGCTCACACCTGTAATCCCAGCACTTTGGGAGGCTGAGGGGGCTTATCACAAGGTCAGGAGATCCAGAGGATCCTGGCCAACATGGTGAAACTCTGTCTCTACTAAAAATACAATAATTAGCCAGGCGCGGTGGCTCACACCTGTAATCCCAGCACTTTGGGAGGCCGAGGCGGGCGGATCACAAGGTCAGGAGATCCAGACAATCTTGGCCAACATGGTGAAACTCTGCCTTTACTAAAAATACAATAATTAGCCGGGCGTGATGGCACATGCCTGTAATCCCAGCTAGTCAGCAGGCTGTCAGGAGAATCCCTTGAACCCGGAAGGCAGAGGTTACAGTGAGCCAAGATCACACCACTGTACTCCAGTCTGGTGACAGAGCGAGATTCCGTCAAAAGAAAAAGAAAAGAAAGGAAAGAAAGAAAAGAAAGGGGAGAGGAAGAAAGAGAAACAAAGAAAGAAAAAGAAAGAAAGAAACCAAGATCCCTTTCCTGTTTTTCTTGAGTATTATTGATCTTTATATCCCCCACAATTAGCAAAATACCTGGCGCATAATATAGTCTTAATAAACATTTGCAAAAGTTCACATTTCAGTGGCACCTCTGTTGACAAAACAGGAGTTCCCATCCTGAGCTTCACGAGTGCCAGAGGTCTAAGAATCTCCAGGCGTACAGAGGAGATTTTGCGCCTTTGTCCTTTCTTTTGAGGAAATGATCCATGGCTTTAGATTAGAAATTCAAAGAAGTCCTTGGCCAAAAACACAGCAAGGACCACCGTACTGCAGGCAGTGAAACCACCGCCGGGAGCCTATCCTTCTCCTCCCCTCCACTCAGCCTTCAAGTCCCGGTTCAATTCAAGTCCCCTCCTCTGAAGTCTTAGAGCACTTATTGTCTGTACAAGGTCTTAGTAATTATGAAATCTCAGATCCACAGAAAGGTGGAAATGGAAGGCGTGTTACAGTCCTTCCTTTGCTTATTCGCTTACCAAGTACTCAGTTCAGCTCCTCCAATGCACCAGACCTGGTGCTTTAAGCTAAGGCCAGAACATCAAGTAAAGTGGAACAGTTCCCGGCCTCAAGACAATTGCAACAAAGATAAAACAAAATAACTGGATAAACGTCATTGTAAGAGAACTGAAGGATGCTATCTATGAGAGGGTCATGTAGCCAAGCTGTCCAGCATTAAAGGCAAATGTTACAGTGGGAGGGGCCCTCAGTTCCAGGAATCCCTCTCAGAAGGGAGAACTATGGATGAGGTAGCCAAGGGAACAGGTAAAGAGGAATGGTGCCTCGGGCAGTAGATAAGCAGGGCCAAGGTTTACAGGCAAGAGCATGGGAATCACTTCCTTGTGTTCTGGCCACAAGACAGCCACGAGAAGAGACGAGGCAAGACTGGCCAAGACTTTAAGGGAGATGGGAAGGCATGCATGGCTCACTCCGACTGGGGGTCACGGAGACAGCACAGAGACTCAATCCGTGGAAGGCAGAGAGCAGTGAAACATTAAAAGTCTGGCAGTTTCCATCTAGCCCACAATTTGGCCAGAGATGCAAGAGCAAGTATGAGGCTTTTGGTTTTCAAAATGTGTGTGGCAGGGGTGGGGTGTGGGGAAAAGACAGAAGACAGATATTCACACATACACGCATGTAGATATGAGGAGGTCTGTGTTTACGTATAGACAGACTATCCTCTGGGTGATATCTTAACCTAAAATTCACTGATTCATAAACCTGTGGAGGATGAATGAAGAAGGGGGGTGGGAAGAATTTCCCAGTCAGGTCCTCTGTGTCCAAATAAGGAAACTGAGTCCTAGAGAAGGTAAATGGCC
The DNA here is from genome assembly GCA_028533165.1 of Leontopithecus rosalia. Lineage (NCBI taxonomy): Eukaryota > Metazoa > Chordata > Mammalia > Primates > Cebidae > Leontopithecus > Leontopithecus rosalia. The sequence continues at coordinate 85,935,076 of CM052663.1, forward strand.
AACTCCAGAGTCAGAAGCCAAACTGCAGGTGCCCAGCCCTGCGGCCAGAGTCGCTGCGGGCACAGCCCTTGGTCACACATCTTAGATCCCTGGGAGTCTCTCCAGGTAGATGGGCAGCACTTGCTCAATTCTGATGAGTCATTTTGGTCTTTCACCCCAACCTAGTTGCACAGAAGCTCTGCACAATACCCAGCACAGTGCCTGACACAGATAAGGCGCTTAAGGCCAAGTGTCCACTGGACTTCACAGTATTTTGGAAGCACAACCCTTCTATCTGTCCCCCTTGTCCAGGGCCTACCTGGCCCCACATACACTCGGACCCTCAGGCCTCCTAGGTGTGTATGAGCAGGAAGATGAGTTGAAAGAATGAAGCCTGTTTGAGGGGTGGCTGTCAGACTCCCCCACATTAGAAGAGCATTTTCCTGGTGGTACATTTTGCTTGGTTTGCCCTCTGTTGTGACCTGGTGCCTAGAAGCATGCCCGGCGTGCAGAAGGCCCTCAGCAAGTATGCAGGGAATTCGCTGGCGGGATGTTCCCCACGACCCATGCAGCTACTATCTGGCTTCAGCCGGGGCAGCGCAACATTTATCTGTTATGTATTTGGGGGATCTGTGAAGGTTTCACTTGAAACAACATCCTATGACTAAGAATGGATTGAAAACCACTATCCAGAGGGGAGATATTTTTTCTTTTCCTTATTTCGAGAAGCCTTTTTACTTACTGAAAAACAGTGCAATATAAATGGAGTTTCCAAAAACCAAAACAGAGGTAATTTATAACTACCCAAAATACTTTACTTTTCCTTTCCAATTCTGAAACAAATGTGATTCCAAAATGCCTCTAGGTACATGTTCGGATTTTATAAAAATTACATCACGAAAGTGGTGCCTCACAAGCAAAGGGAAGGCAAGGTCGACACAAGCCTCTCGCCATCTGTGGGCCCAGCCCAGAGTCAAACGGGGCCCCCTACTGAGCACCAGGAGGATGATGTGAGATAGGGAGAGGTACTAATAATAATTACTCCGGGACAGTAAGTGTGAACAGGGCCTGTCTCGGCAAACTGGGACCCAGGTCACTCTGGGAATAACCAGCAGGAGGTCATTAAATGTGAGGTCACCACTGGTCAAAATGGATGATGAACATCTGGGAGGGTCAAGTCTAGCAAAATATGATTGCCAGTCAAAAATATGATCAGAACAGACCACATGGTACAGTGAAACAAACATATCTGGGTCTAAATTCCAGGCCTGCCATTTACCAGCTGCATGACCTTGAAAAAAATACAATTTGCCCCTCAGGGTTAAGGATTAAATAAGAAAAAAAAAAATCTATGAATGTAATCTACTGTACCCTGCTGTGTTCAGAGGTTTGTATCTCGAGAAGCAGCCAAGGGTCAATGCTGCCTTCCCATTCCACCCCTGTCAAAAACTGGGGGATATGGGGCAAGTTATCGAACCTCTCAAAAAATTCCTTTCCTCCTGTGCCAACCAATAACCTCTCCCACCTGACATCAAAACAGATCACAGACACAGCCCAGTGTTTTACCCTGGGCCACCCAGGCCAGTCTGCGTGTTTCCTAGTCTGATGAATGCTGAGGAAGGTCAACAGAGGCTGGGGAGTCTGGGCTTTGAAGCCTTGTAAAAATTAATTACACTTAAATCCTTCATGCTGAACATGCTCTGTGTGTGCTCCTCCTGATCTGCTTCCACCCTGCACTGTGTTCCAAGAGGCAACCTCAGGTGACAGCATCAACAGGCTCTGCATGGCCCCGAGCTTCTGGCTAGGCTCAGTCCATGGGAGGCACCGGATATGGGAGCGGGGAGGGCCGAAACAGTTGCTCCCCTGACCCCGGACTGCCAGGCTCTGCTCTGCTCTTCCCAAACAGCCCAGCTGCCCTCCTACAGCAGCTCCCCCCATGCTCCCACTGCAGCAGCTCCCCCCATGCTCCCCCTGCAGCAGCTCCCCCATGCTCTCCCTGAAGCAGCTCCTCCCATGCTCCCCCTGCAGCAGCTCCCGCCATGCTCCCCCTGCAGCAGCTCCCCCCATGCTCCCCCTGCAGCAGCTCCCACCATGCTCCCCCTGCAGCAGCTCCCCCCATG
>CM052663.1:85937674-85997465 GCA_028533165.1 Leontopithecus rosalia
CTCCCCCTGTATCCCCTGCAGCATCTTCCCCTGCACCCCCTGCAACAGCTCCCCCTGTATCCCCTGCAGCAGCTCCCCCTGCACCCCTACAGCAGCTGCCCCTGTAGCCCCTGCAACAGCTCCCCACTTGTTTTGGTAACTGCTTCCTCTCACCCTTCTACCTGGAGGATCCAAAGCCCCCAGCTGTTGTCAGACCCAGGCTCCTTCCCGTGCCTCCTGGATTTCCCTTCACCATCCAGGCCCTTGGAAAGACCCCTTTATTCAACTGTGCCCAGTTACCCCTCTGAGTGTGCTGCCTGTTTCCTGTGGGGACCCTGACTGATGCATCCATTAAAAGCCCCTTTCTTTTTCAGTTACTCCTCAGTTTGGGCCTTAAACCTGGCATGTGCTAACCACATTCCCTGAGGCTCAGCGAGGTCAGCTCCTCCTACAAGGCAAGCTCAGGGGTCACTGCCTTCGAGGCATCCACCCAGACTCCTCTCCACCTGCCTCTTCCCGGGTCACCAGCTCCATGAGCACCCTGACCCCATGCTGTGCACCTTGGTCACCTGTTGTCACTGCCCCTGAAACGAGGTGGGGGGAAGCAGGAGCACAGAGAACAATGGGCATCCCCAGAAATCCCCTATCTGACAGCACCTGGATGGAGGTGAGCACTCAGTGGCAGCTGCACTGACGCCCGTGAGCAGAGTGAGACACCCAGAGCAGGTCTCCCTAAGACACAAACCTGTGTGCACATGCTCACATTTCTGGGGATGAGAGTCATTAAAAAATTCCCAATGCACGGATAAGGACAACATAGAACTTTCCTTCAAAACGGAGGTAAAACAGAAAGGAAAGACACTGACAGCAGCATTTGTGGCTCGCTGGTATGAACAAGGCAAGATACTTTGTCCTGAAAAAGTGATGGGGGTGATAGATTAATGTACAGAAAACAGTGGGCAGGTAAAACTACTTAAAACATGTATGACCTTCAAGTGATTCTGAAAAGCAGCGAGCTCTCCCCGTGTGCATCAGCACACTCCATCAATGGGGACATTTTAATAAGGTGACTCCTGCAGGAGGCAGGCACAGGCGCCACGGCGGGACTTGGTGGGATGCTTGATAAAATATTCACAGCTTTCTCCAGAGAAGAACATCTTTGGGTAGCCCTTGTCCTTTATCAATGTGGCCATTTTCATAAACAGAGGAGGAATAATAAAACTGGACGCGTCAACGGGAAGCTCTGGCTCGCCTCGCTCCAGGTGCGAGGACAGCAACAGAGAATTCCAGATGATGATCGGAGCTCCCGTACAGTGAGCCTACAGTCACATCAGCCACTGGGCTGGGCACTGGAAGCGTGATTTTTCATCCTCTCAACAGGTCTATGAGCTGTCCCCATCCTTGCAGAAGAAACTGCGGTCAGAGCCAGTGGGTGCATCATTACCTCCTGGTCTCGTGATGTCCCGTTGGGTAGAGCAGCCACATTCACAGGTGAAGACATTCCGCTTAGAGGCCTCACTTTTAATAGGCGGCCTCGCAGATCCCGAGCTGCCGCTCAAACCCAGGTCTGTCTGATTTGAGGGCTTGCATCATGCTACGTGCTAGACACATCACCATTTTTTTAATGCCTTTTTTTTTGAGACCGAGTCTCCCTGTTGCCTAGTCCAGAGTAAAGTGGCACCATCTCAGCTCACTGCAACCTCCACCTCCACCTCTTGGGTTCAAGGGATTCTCCTGCCTCAGCCTCCTGAGTACCTGGGACTACAGGCGTGAGCCACCATACCCAACCTAAATTCCTCTTTTCTTGACATTTAAGAAAAAAAATTCTTCCACATCATTTTTCCTTTGCTTACTTATATAGAAGAGAGCAGCTGAGCATTTCAGGGGATGGAAATACATCTAGTATGATGTGGGAGCAGAGCAGAGAGATGGTGAAGAAAGGAAAGAGCACAGGCCTGGCAGTGACTTATGTCCTGTGAAGTTTCAACAAATAAAACACAGTCCCCTGGACAGAGGACACTTCGTTTCAGGGAGAATGAGACAGGCAGTGCCATCCCAGGCAGCATGTGCTGCGTCACACATGGAGAAGCTGAAGTCTGCTCTCAAACTCACGGGGGAAGGAGGGTATTTCCAGCGGGACCTCAGGAAAGTGTCGAGAAGCAGGCAGCACAGAAGGTGGGTCTTGAAGAATGAAATGACACAGATGTGTGCCATCACTTACCATGGCAGGATGAACTGTTTTAAAACAGAAAAAATGTCGGGCGGGGATTTCTATGCTAAGGATGGGGAGAGAGATCACCCTTTGCTGGCTTCAGGGTTGCTGGCAGAGTCACCCGCCTGGCCGCTCACTGCTCAGAGGGAGTCCTGGGCGTGGAGAGTCAGGGAGGAGAAGCCTGGCAGGCTTAGCAGGGCCTCCACGGTGACCCTGGGCTCTGCCTGTCCATAGGAAGCAATAACTTCCACTTCCTATACCCTAAGTCACAAAGAGGCAAGTTCCTCAAGTTTTGGGGGAGAAGTTCAACTCCAGAGGGTCTCCACAAGCTGATAAATTGAATTCTCCATTGCCAACTTGATGAGTGGGGCATGTGGGGTTTTCACCTCCCAACCTTTAATTGGCCCTGAACTCAAAAGGGAGTTGTCCACATCAGAGTCCCTGACACCATCGAAGCCTGTGCAGCCGCACCCACACCTCCCACTCCATCAGACAGTCAAGGCCACTCATCTGCAGCACTTCTTGCTCATTTACATAAGACCTGCCTCAGAGTCTCTGATCAGAAATGATTGCTTCCAAAATCCCTCTCTAAGCCATTCCTCTGAGTGAGCTGGCCTCTCGCACACTTCAGCAGCAGCCACTATCACCTCCCGTAGTAGGCTGATAGCTGGTCTGAGTTCCTTACAAAACCCACTCTGCTTCCCAGCGGGAACTGTTATTCCTGTTTCCAGTCCCATCACCTAGCCTAACACCTCCAGGTCAGAATGCACTCCTCACATTTTTGGAATAAATGGCCATGGCCCCAGGCCATGTATCCTGCCAGCCAGTCAACAATGAATGTCTGTGTGTGCCTAGCAAGGGGTACACAAGGACGAAAAGGCCTGGAAAAAAAACCCTTCCCGAAGAAAATATTCCTAACAGCAACTGCCGACGTTGAAAAAGACACATGGTACTTTAGGGCCGTGTAGTCTAAAGCAGAAATCTGATATCATAATGTCATTAATTTGACTGTTCTCATCAACAAAAATTTGAATTAAGCTTGATCAAAAAGATGACATTAATGGAGCCATCCTTGGCACTTGGTGTAAAATCTTTCATCGCAGCACAGGATGGAATCATAACAGGACCATCCATCACTGATGCAATCATTTTATAATTGCTTTTAGGCCCTGGGTCATTACATCCAAGACTTAAAGACAAAGAAGGAGGAAAGAGGTGAAGTGTCTGTGATTAGGAGAGCAAATAAGTGGCGCGTGATGGGAAAGCATATGGGAGCGGGAGGGGGAACCTGGGAGGGGGAACCGCAAAGCCTCCTCGGAAACAGAAAAACCTTCTGGAAGAGGAAGGAAATCAAAGGAGCCAAGACAGAAGATGAGGGAGGGAGCTGCCGATGATCCAGAATATGTGAGTAATAATACAGGGCTCAGTGAAAAAGATGCAATATCCACAGAATGATACATTCAATTAGGTTCAATCAGGAGTCTGACTACCTCCTGACTGAGTCTGTGCCATACCGTCCACGGAAAGAGGAGACTGAAACAGATACTTCCTGAGTGAAGGAAGCCCACCATGGGAGCAAAGTACAACTGCAGGTAATAAATAACAATAGAGTGCTGTGCAGCACTAAACAGTGCGGCCATGGGGGACCGGCTCCAGGAACCCCTCAGAATCGAAGTCCTCGATTCTCGAGTGCTGGTATAAAGCAGCACAGTGTTTGCATGTTCCCTACCCACAGCCTCCATGTACTTCAAATCATCTCCAAGTTACTTACAACTTAAAACGACGCAAGTGCTTTGTAAATAGTTGCTATACTGTGTGTGGTTTTTTGGGTTTTGTTTGAGACAGAGTCTCGCTCTGTCCCCCAGGCTGGAGTGCAGTGGCATGATCCTGGCTCACTGCAGCCTCTGCCTTGGGTTCAAGGAATTCTCTGCCTCAGCCTCCCAAGTAGCTGGGATTACAGGAGCCCACTGCCACACCCAGCTAATTTTTTTGTATTTTTAGTAGAGACGGAGTTCACCATCTTGGCCAGGCTGGTCTTGAACTCCTGACCTTGAGATCTACCCATCTTGGCCTCCCAAAGTGCTGGGATTACAGGCATGAGCCACTGCACCCAGCCGTTATAGTGTATTCTTTTGGTTCTGTTGTTATTTTTTTCTTCCAAATATTTTCAATCTATGGCTGCCTGAATCTAAGCGCATAGAAGCGGCGGCTGCAGTGAGGCCCCACTGTAGAGTGAACGAGCAGAGCAGGGGCTGGGCAATCCCCCGGGAGAAGCAACCTGGAGAACGGAGGGCGGACAGGCTTTGGCAACAGACTTGGGCTTAAAAGCCTGTTCCACGTTTATGGGCTATGGGACACTGAGGATGCTGTGCCCTGACCCCTTGTTCTCCTTCAAAGGGCCAGTAATAGTGACCCTCCGAGGGACAGCGTGATAAGTGAATGTGAGAGTACTTGTGAGCATCGACAAGAGTACCTGAAACACACAACAGGTGTGGATTATGATTATTATGGGGGAAGGAAAGACATAGAAGGCAGTGCCTGAGCGCCGATCAGAAGGAGCTCAGAAGCATAAAAGGTGAGGAAGGCTGTTCCCAGCGGAGGGGGCAGCAGGCACCAGGCAAAGAGATGTGACACAGAACAGTGAGCCCAGGAAACGCATGAAGGATATAAGCGGTCACGGGAAAGGCAGGGGCAGAGGGTGTGCCTGATGGGCTAAGGGGACCGATGTTTTATTCTTACGGCAATGAGGAAAAATGAGAAGGTTGAAAGTAGGGTGACATGTGATCGGACCAGCATTGTAGAACGATCACGCCGGCAGCTATGTGGATGCTGGACAGGGCTTATTCTGCACCTGTTAAAAGAATCCATGGCCAACTTTCAGAGGCAGAAAATTCATACCTAAAATTAACGATTATCACGCCCCTAGAGGCAGAAATTCGACATGTGATGTGTTCTCTCCTTGTGAAATTTCAGAAGAATCCAGTTAAGCAGCCAACTAGGCACTTTGAGAGAAGGTAAGAACTGTACGGAACCTGAGGGAGGATGATGAGTCATTTGTTTGGCACTACCGTTCTTTTATTGATGCTGATGCCTGTAATTTACAAATTTTAGGGGACCATTTTACCAAAGAGTCACATATATCTCTCTAGCACTAAAACTGATTCATGATGCTATTGTGCTTTAAAGACAAGTGCTCCATGTGGTTTTGAGTAGAAGTTGCCCCGGGCGCTGCTCAGGTCTGGGTACACCCTTCTGGCAGCAGCTGACCAGATAGAGACCTATAGTTTCTCAGTGCAAAGGTACCCCGGAGGTTCTCTAGAGGTAGGGAAGTGGTGATGCGGGGCTGGGTGAGCAGATTCAGGCTCTCCAACACCAACCACCCAAACACAGCCAGAACCACAGGCCGGATTCACACAAACAGGAGGAGGAGAGGTCCTCTCTCTCACCCGAAGTTCTAACACCTCTCTATTCTGACTCAAGCCAGCAGGGTACTGCGGGAAGAGAAAGGCCTTTGGAGTCTGAGAGTCTTACTGACTTAACTGTGCACATCATTTTGAGACTCAGTTTCTCCACCTGTAAAGAGAAGATAATACGTTCGTTGTAGGCTGGCATAAGGATAAAAATAAGATAATACAGGTAAAGTGCTCACGACACAGTAGGCATGTCTTAGTCTGTTTTGTGCTACTGTAATGAAATACCTGAGACTGAGTAATTTATAAGAAAACAGTAGTAAGGTAATTTATTTTATTTATTAATTTTTTATTGTGTTTTAGGTTTTGGGGTACATGTGCAGAACATGTAAGATAGTTGCATAGGTACACACATGGCAGTGTGTTTTGCTTAATTTATAAGAAGCAACTGGCTCACAGTTCTGGAGGCTGGGAAGTCCAAGATCAAGACTCTAGAAGGTCACAACCTGGTTTCTCTCTTGCAGGATGGTACCTTGCATACTACATTCTCTGGAGGAGAGGGAAACACTGGTTCCCCACATTGTAGCAAGACAGAAGGGCCAGGAGGGCCCACTCCCGAAAGCTCTTTTATTAAAGCATTACATCCACTCATGAAAGTGAGGCCCTCATAGTCTAATCACCACTCAAAGGTCCCACCTCTTAACATTGTTATAATGGCAATGAAATCTCAGCCTGAGTGTTGGGGGGGCAAACATTCTAACCACAGCAAGGCATATGACGGCAGCTTTGACTTAGCACTGAGCAGTGAAAAAATCAACACAGGAAGTGAGTGAGCCTCTGACATGCTGCATGACAGAACTCATTCAGAAGCAGAAGTAAGTTGATGCTTCCTTCTCTTAAAGAGAATTTAGAAAATAAATTCACTACAGTTACAAGACACATCAAATGCACATTGTCTAGAAAATAAGAAATAGATTTCACTCTAGTTAAAGACCTTCAAAGACCAACAGTGCATTTGTAATTTACCTCTTGTGACTGAACTATACCATTCACCTGTATCCCCTAGGAATTTGAAATTGTAACTGTGTAACTAATTTAGAGCTTATAAAGTCCATACAAATATATTTTCTCATTTATGCTTCATAAAAACTCTCTGAGATGATCAGTATTAATCCCATTTTACAAATCAGAAACCAAGATTTGCTCCAGGCAAAGCTCCATGAGATGCATGTGGCTGCCTCTCTGGATACTGAGAAGTGAGACCCCAGTGGCCACAGCACCCACAGAACAGCACAGCCACCTGGAATGGGAAGCGGACAGCAAGCTCACCTGGGTCCAGCTAGAACAAAGCAACTATTGTAAAACACTCTTTGCCCTCAGAGTGGAGGTAGCGCCTGCCATTACAGGTGATTGGCAGATGTTTAACGAATGAACATCCATCATTTCAACTGTTATCACGTTCAAAAGGGTCAAGAGACTCCAGGTTAGTAGTCAAAGGGTTCAGTAGCCTCTGAGTACCTTAGTGGATACCCCTGAAGTCTCTTCCCAGCCCACAATGACCTCCTTCTTTGGGCACTGTCCTCTGTGCACACGGACGGCCTCTGGTAGCCATGTCTGTCACTAAGGGACACAGGTCCCACTGGCCCCAGGTTGGCAGGACCAGAGAAGGACATGTAATAGAAGCTGGGCCAAGAGGATGCCTCCACCTGCAGGTCTGGAGTTGGTGCTGAGAGAATCCTGGCAGGTTGCCGGTTTCACCTGCCATCATGTGAACTGGGGGCTGAGACAGCCATGGCAGGGAGCACAGGCTTAAAGCAGCAGAGGAGCCAGTGAATAGAAAAAGACAAAGGAGGGACAAGAAGCCACAGAGCACGTGACAGCGCTTGAGTGGTGTGCATATTGGCACGGAAAGCCTGGCAGGATACTTCTGAGGACTCTCCAGCCCAGGGTCCACCTACAGCCTGGCCCTGCAGTGTGTTCTTGCCTTCCGTGAGACACCAATCTCCTCCTAGGACATTCCCTCTTTGGCTTAAGGCAACATTAAGGTGATTTTGTTAACTACAGTCAAGGGTCTTCATTTAGATGGGCCCCTTCCAAATGCAGTCTAATGTCAGACCAAGGCCGTCTGCAGTATAAGCATCTCCAGGAGACCCGGGTGTCCACAGCCGTGTCAGAGCAAGACAAGGCAAGGAGAAAAGAGGAGCGGGAAGCTGGAGTGCCCAGCAGGGGACCAGGGCAAAAAGAGAGGCCAGCCGAACCATGCCAGGCGTGGCATCCTGCAGCCAGCAAGCACACAGGGCTGTCATCTGGAATGAGTTCAAGAAACTCAGGCTAATTTTAGCCATAGCCTAAGAAAACTGTGATCAGGATGATGAATTGGCTGAACAAAAATGTAATGCGTGATAAGGCAAAACAGAAGTACTTTCAGCCCCTCAAGCGGCTCCTCCCGACCCCCTTTCCCGCAAATCCTCACCTCACTGCCAGCATCGCTGAGCAGGGGCATTCTCACTCCACGCCCCGCCCCCAACCCCCAGCTTCCTATCAGTCCCTCTGGCTGTCAAGTGCTTTCTTGGTCATGTACAACTTCCAGCCACCCTCTAAGGGCCAGCTTCCACAAACTACTGAAGATGAATGCAATCCCTTAAGGCGTTTCCATCTCCTATTAAATCATGAGACCCTCACACATACACTCCTGTGTAGATAGTAACAGTCCCCTCTTTGGGGTTAAAAAACTGAGGTAAGAAGAGGTCCTATAACATCTTCAGAGCAGCTCAGCTGAGAAACAAACCAGGGAATTCAGCCAGGTCTTTAACTCCAAATTCCTCTACCTCATACCATGGGGTCTCTCAAATGTCATACTCTCTATTAAAACCTTCCAAGTGCATCTAAACCAGAAAGGAACTCCCTTCCTGTCACCTGGGCTCCTGCAGAACTCTTTGTGGGATTCTCAAAGCATTTCCCTCTTCCTCCCTCTCACCTACCTCCTTCTATACACATCTCAGAAACCCTGGAAAGACTGAATCCTTGCTTCCAAGTCCTATTTAGATTCCAGGATGCTACAGTTTCACATACTGGGTAGTCAGTAGATGTTCAGAAAGTGAATGAAGAGAAACTGACATAGCACATCATTTAGGATTTATTTCTTAGGTAACCCCTGGGCTTTTGGCGTGTAAGGGTTGAGCACTGGTCTAGGCACTGTGGCAGATGAGAGGTGACACAGTCCCAGCCTTGAGTTACATAACGTCTACTACTCATCCACAAGATAGAAATTAAGGCAGCTTTGAACTCCAACAAGAAATACCTTCAGCTCAAAGTATGGTGTAATTTCTTTTCCTTATTTACCAGAAAAATAATCACACCCAGCCCTTAGCTGAAATGATGAATGAAGCAGGTACTCTGCCAGCAACTGGAAGAAGAGGTCGTTAGCATTTCCCTGATTAGCAAGCTGAGTTACTTAATACAATACAAAGTGCTTCTCCCAGGAATGAATTTTAAATAGACTTTAAGATTTTCACTTCCACACAGCTTTTCTGCAATAGTCTCATCTATCCAACATCCATCCATCCATCCATCCATCCAACATCCATCTATCCATCCAGCACCCATCCATTCATCCATCCATCCAACATCCATCCATCTGTACAATATCTATCCATCCGTCCAACACCCATCCATCCATCCAACATCCATCCACCCATCCAACATCCATCCAACATCCATCCACCCAAAATCCATCCACCCATCCAACATCCATTTACTCATCCATCTAACATCCATCCATCTATCTAACATCCATCCACTCATCCATCTAACATCCATCCATCCAACATCCATCCATCCATCCATCCAACATCCATCCACTCATCCATCTAACATCCGTCCAACATCAATCCATTCAACATCTATCCATTCATCCATCCATCCAACATCCATCCATTCATCCAACATCCATCCATCTATCCAACACCCATCCAACATTCATCCAACCATCCATCCAACATCCATTCACCCAACCAACTAACATCCATCCACCCATCCAACATCCATCCATCCGTCCAACATCCATCCACCCATCCAACTCCATCTACCCATCCAACAACCATCCAACATCCATCCACCCATCTGACATCCATCTACTCATCCATCTAACATCCATCCATTCATCATCCATCCATTCATCCATCCATCCAACATCCATCCATTCATCCAACATCCATCGAATATCCATCTACCCATCCAACATCCATCCATTCATTCATCTATCCATCCATCCATCCATCCATCCAAAATCTATCCATCTCTATCCAACATCCATCCATCTATCCATCATCCATCCATCTATCATCCATCCATCCATCCATTCATTCATCCATTCATTCAATCATCCATTCATTCAATCAAGATGTGAGGGGCATATGCCATTCAAGAAATAAAAATACAAATGGAAGTTTCTGAGAATACAGGAGAGACTGTTTTTAAAAGATCAAGGAACAAAATCAAATCACTAGGCAAGACGTTGGGTTCTCTAAGAGTTCTCTATAACCTTTTCCAGAGTATGTCAAGGGTACCTACACTGAGGAGTAACCTTTGGATCATGCCTTGAAAGAAAAGTAGGAATTCACTAAGCCACATATTTATATGAGAAATGAAAGTGAGCAAGGGGATGAAAGGAGATTTTTAGGGAGAGAATACAATGGGTGCAAAGGTATGCGATAGAACGGAGCAATCAGAACATCCATAGGCCTGGGTGTTGCTGGACCTTGAGATACAAGAGGGACAGTATCAAGGGACAGGGTTGGAAAAGCAAGAATGAAAAAATACCATGGAGAACTTGGTTTATCCAAGGAGTTTGAGTTTTATTTCAGAGCCACAGGGAAGTCCAGTCAGATTGTCACTTAAGAAGATACTCTGGCAGTAAGAAGAGGCAGGAAGGCCAGGGCAGAAAGTGCTGCAGTGACCCAGGGGAGAAGTTGTGCAGGCCTGGGGCAGGGCTCAGGCAGCAGCAGCTACAGAAGCCCCAGAAAGGACAGAGTGGATTCAGGGAGATGACCTAGATTTTCCTGCCAAAGTTATAATTTTAGGCACACTGTGAAGTCATTACCAAAGGCAAAATTTGTGTGCCTACCCTATTGTAAACTCAGCTATAGGCCCTTTGATGAAAAACCAGTGGCTTCCACTTCACCATCACTTATTGAAGGGCTCCCCTGGAGAGCTCTGTGCTCCTTCCAGTAGGGGTGAAAGTGACAAATAGGGCAGAGTCATCTGTCTGCAGAGCAGGCTCTTAAAGGGGCTCCCATGATCCCTACTCTCTGGTGCTCACACTACTGTGTGAGCCTCTCCCCTTGAGGATGTGAGTGGGTCCTGTGACTTGCTTAAATCAGAGGTGGCAGGACCTATGTGATTACCCATCTGTGATTACATTAAATAAGATTATAGGCTCATGTTGCTGGAGTCAGCCTGTCTCTGTCTGTCTGTCTGTCTGTCTCTTTCTCTCTCTCCCTCCCCCATCCTCCCAGCTGCCACGCTGTCTTTGAGGATGCAAATAGTCATGTTGGGAAACTTCGATGGGTCAAGGACCTGCAGGTGGCCGCTAGATGCTGAGTACATTCTCCAGCCAAAAGCCAACTGGAAACCAATGCTCTCACTCTTATGACTACAAATAACACCAACAACAACTAAAGAGAGCTTAGAAACAGATCTGTCCCCACTTGGGCCTCAGATGAGACTGTAGCTCTGGCCAACACCTTGACTTCAGCCTTGTGAGACTCTAAGCAGAGGACCCAGCTAAGCCATGCCTGGACGCCTGACCCACAGAAACTGTGTGCTAATTAATATATGTTGTTCTACGCTACTACATTTGTGGCAAGTTGTTGGAAAGCAATAGATAACTAATGCATATAGTAAGAGTGAACAAACGTCTTAGATCTAATTCAGTGCCTCTATCTGCTATTTATTACCTCTCTGCCTTGGGTTAAGAGACAAAAGCATTCTGAGCCTTAGTGTTCCCTTTCTAGGAGAATAATGCCTACATCCTGATGTTTATGTAAGAATTAAATTTTCTTAAGTTCTAGATCCAACACAAAGAAGAACGTAATACCTCTTCTGTACCTCAAAGACCGCGTAATGAGTAGGGAGCGGCAGAGGAACAACGCTGCCTCAAGTGTCCGAGGAGGGTATCCAAGCTGCAAGGCAAGCGCACAGCAGGAACAGAAACGGGTGACTCAGCTGTGAGGCTCGGGAAGCCTCTCTTGAAAAGGACCCCTGAGCCCGTCTTGAAGAGCCCGAATGACTTTGTGAGGCTGAGGTCAGAAACACGGGATCCATAGCCATCCTGAGCACGAGGTTATTCACAGTTTGCACAGATTTAATGTTTGCTGAATGTGCACATAGAAAAGTGTTACTGGGTCCTATACAGGTTTATTTTTATTTAATGTATGGAGCAAGACGTACCCACACCAACTGCCCATCTGACATCTCTGGATGTCACATAGATACCTCACATTAATGCCTCTGCAACCACATTTCTTACTTTCCCCTTTAAACCTGATCCTCTTCCAGGCTTCTCCATGTCAGTAACTGGTCCCACCATCCACCTTGTTGCTGGTCACTGTCCCTGACTCCTCGCTCTTCCTCACAAAGTGCTTCAGAGCCCTTCCCACGGTCACATCCGCCATGACACCCCACTCTCACCCAAGCTCACAAGTGCTCCAGCCAGACCTCCCACTGCCACACCTGCCTCTTGCACACATTCTCCCAAGTGGAAGTTTTTAAGTGAAATTGCACATTTTACTTTCCTGCTGAAAAACCATTCCCTGGCACCTACTGCCTCTTGATCACATGCAGACCTCTGACCCCCACACCTCCATCACTTGCAGAACCCAGCCTTGCCAGCTCTGGACTAGCCACATCTGCTCTCCCTGCTGCCCTGCCCTCACATCCCGGCCACACCCACTCTGCCATGGGCATCTGGGGTGCTGACATGCTGCTTCCTCTCTAGCCACAGTCCCCGCCCCGACTGCACAGCTGGGCTCTCACCCCACTGCACCTCCCTTCTTCCATCATGCCCGTGTATTTCTTGTATATCACTCATTAGAATTATAGTTACATACTCATCTGTTGTATATGCATTTTCTGTCTTCCCAGGAAGAGACTACAAGATCCACAAGAGTAAGAACAATTGATGTCTGTTTGCTACTGACTGTACACTAGGAGCCAAACAGTGCCTGGCCATCAAAGGACACTGCAAAGTATTTGCTGAATGAATGGAAGTACTGAGTTATTTGTGAGGAGTGCAGGCGAAGTGGGTCCATCTGGAGAGATTAGGTTATGCTGTGGTAACAAGCAACCTCCAAATCTCAGTGGCTTACAACCAAGGTTCATTTCTTCACTGGACAGTCTCTAGCCATGTCTGTTTCACTCTGGACCCTGGCTGAAGCAACAAGTTTCCCCCACCCCAAGACTTTGCTCACCTCATGCTGGAGGCAAAAGAAAGACGCCACAGCCCCTGGTTGGCTCTTTAAACTTCTGCTCGGCAGTTTACATGTGCCCCTGTATTAGGTTCCTATTGCTGGTATGACAAATGATGACAATTTTAGTGGCTTGAAACAACACAAACTGATAATCTCCCAGTTCTAGAGGTGAGAAGCCCGCACACCAGCGTGGCTGAGGGGCTGCACTCCTGGGGAGGGCTGCAGGGGGTACTCTGCCTGGGCCCCTTCCAGCTTCTGGAGGCTGACTATTCTCCCTGGCTGTGACCCCTTCCTGCATTGCCCCAACCTCTGGCTTCCACGGCCACAGCCCCTATGCCTCTCTCTGCCCCGCCCTGCCTCCCTCTTGCACAGACCCTGTGTGACGACACTGCACCCACCTGGTTCACCCAGGATTGCATCCCCTTCCCCAGGTCCTTAACTTCATCACATCAGCAAAGTCCGTATGACTATGTCAGGACACAGGTACATAAGGTCTGAGAATCGGGATGTGGACTTCTTCAGGTGGGTGGGAAGGAGGGTGGCATCTACTATGCGCCCCTGCCATTCACAGGGGCCAAAGCAAATCACAAGCCCAAGTCTGACACCACTGGGCAAGGAAGCACAGCCCCTCACAGGACCCTGAGAGGAGAGGACTGTCACAGGGGAGGCCCCTCAGAGGGGACGACCACAATCACTCTAGCAGTCTGAAGGCAGTGAGGTGGGTGTGTGCCCTCCCACAGGGAGGCCAGCACATATCCGGTCACAAACACAGAATCTGCCATAGTAAGGTGGTCACTGGGAGAAGAGAATCTTCATTATTTGGCGCTAGGAAATATTAATATGTAGTTTCATATTTTGTAGAGCTTTAGCAGAAGACATTTGGGTTTAACTGTTGCCATTTTTAGAGAGAAAGCCCCATATCCTGAAGGCAAGTTCTTGATAAAAGTTAAGGGTGTCACTGTCTCCCAACCAGGTGGCCTCAGATAAAACCCAGACACTGCTCTTCACATTCTTCAAAGAGAGATGGCAACATCCCTTGCCCACCTCTTCACAGGACTGCCAGGGGAAGGGAGGCAGGGGATGGCAGCAGGAGCTAGGCTGGTGGTGACAAAGCAGCCATGGTCAGCAGGCAGAGGCCTACCCAGAGCCCGGAGCTAGGATGCAGCCTCCCTAAGGGCCTCAAAGGCAGCTGGCCCAGGGCACTCAGAGGAAACCACCGAGCTGGGTTGTTTCTGGGAAAGATCCCTCTGGAAACAGAGGAGGCACAGAAAGGAGTGCCACTCAGCAGACAGCTGCGGTGACCCAGGAAGAATCAACCAGAACCTAGTCACCGGCATGGAGCGGGGCATGTGAACCATGGGGTCAACTCAGGTTTATGAGGTCATTGCTCACTGCCATGGAATTCTGGAAAGGACCAGTGTCGTCAGTCATTTCGGAAAGCATGGCAGTGTCTGTCTGTGAGGGGGGGTGGGGGAAGGGGTGCGAGGAACATGTGGATGATGGGAATATTCTAGGTCTTTGGCATGTTCATTTGTCAAATATCATTTTTTACACAACTCAAATAGGGGCATTTGCGGTACGTAAATTCTTCCTGAGTAAAGTGGATTTGAAAGAGATTGTCAAGCAGACTCAGAGGAAACCAGATGAGGGGCAAAGCTGCTCTCGGCTCTTCTCCTGGCTCCCCAGTGTGAGGTGTCCACTGAGACGGCCATGGAGGGAGATGACCAAGCTGGAAGAGGGGACATGGCGGGCTCCATCTGGAGCGTCTTAACTGTGAGACACCAGGCAGATGAAACCCGACAGGTCCATTTCAGAACCGGACTCTCAGGCTCCAGGCTCCAAACAAATATGTTGACGAATCGGTCCCCAACCCTATGTCAAGGAGTTCTCTCAAAGAACACTGGCGGGAGGGAATTCAAACACCCCATCACGGCAAGTTAATCAGACACTTGTAAGAAGAACGTAGTATTTTATAGCGATAAACGCTCTGAGATAGGGTCCAATTTAGTCAGCAGTTGAATACAAGAAGCACAATGATCCTGAAATTAAATGACATCATCTGTCAAAACAGCAGCTTTCTAATTTGAATTACAGCACTGTGGAATTTTAAATGAAAAAGAAACATTTAATTAGGACAGTGTATTTAGCCAGAGCACAAGCAGCGAGAAGTAGCTCAGTCTGGCTAACTCTAGCAAATCTCACCTCCAGGCCCCACAAAGGCAGACATGTGGAAGGGAAGCCTTGACATCCTGCAAGGTGGGCCTGGCCTGGCAGGGGTGGGGCAGGCAGTGGACTCACGGGCACTGTGACCCTCACTATTCAGGCAACACTGATTGTGCTTCCATGGCTTCACAGCATACCACTGACAGCCATGAGCTCTAACCCTCATCCGATCCTTTCCCGGACGGGCTGGGTGCTAGTCAAGCTGGGGGAGCTAGGTCTGGAACTGAGGCCCACCCTTCTCTGGAGCCATGTCCGTGAGTCTCTAACATATCTGTTTGGAGCCACCACTTCCTCACTTGCAAACCAAGAGAAACCCTCCTCCCAGTAGGCTCAGAAAATGAAGGATGCTCAAGTGCAAAAAGGCATTAGTGCGGCACTTGGCTGAAGGGAGATGGCTGATCATCATTTCTCTCAAACATGCAGGTTTGGAACGAACAAGGCTGTGGACAGAAGCTCTGTGAGGCATGTACCAAGCCTGCCTGTGTGATGGACAGGGGTTCAGTGCATATTTATTTGCTGACTGAACAAATGAATGTAGGAATGAACAGAATCATGAAGGTATGTTCAAATATGTTAGACCAAATATACTAAAGCATGAAGAAACAGAATTACATTTATTTTTGGTGAGTTGAATCATACATCATATCCTATGAAACACATGATCACACAGCTCTCCTCATTCAGATGCTAAGCTTCTTGAGGACAGTGGCCATGCTTCACCCACGACCCTGTACCAGCAGTAAGCCTGGCATCTGGCATGTAGCAGGCCCTCAAGAAATGTTCAAGGAGCTAAAGGAACAAGTATCTCTTGGCCTCTTTGCCTTAGAGGCCTGTTAAGGATGCAGGGTGTTTTTAAGTCATGGATTTCACTGATGATAAAAATACATATTCCAGACTATCAATGCACATTAAAGGAGATACGTTCTTATTGCAAAGGCATTCCCACCACAGGAAACAGCAACCACATCCAAAAGCACTGCTCCTCTACATAAACTAGTAAGCGCCGAAAACCAAGACACTAAAGAAAATCTGCGTTTACAAATCTGTGTTGCTCCACCACGTTCTTGCCAAAAATGAGACCCCAAGAATACTAGAGCTAAGGTGATTTTAGTAGATTAACTGGAAGTCATAAATTCTAAAGCATAAATTCACCTTTATGAAGAAAGTATAAGCAGTGTGGTGGCTTTTGCAGAGTGAGTTATAAACCAATAGAGATAGCATCTACTTGCCTTACTAAAATGATTCATGGTGAAGCACTACATTGGCTTTTCAGCCAAAAACAAAGACAGCACAGACAATGGCATATACAAAGGTTAGAATTAGCAATTGTGTTCATTTGTTTTTATCAATACCAAAGTCAACAAAGGTTTATCTTCCTTTCCTGCGGCTCTTCAGTAGCAGCCTAATTCCGATCACCACAGTACAGTCGAAGCACAATTACGCTCGGTGCTGAGATAGCCTACGTGCAGTTTCATTTACGTCGGAGCCAGAAGTAAAAAAGAAAAAATATATATATACACATATGTGTGAATGCGCATACACACACACACACGCACACACACACACACACACGCATAAAAGTTTTCACGGAAACCAACTCCAGCTCCAGCATTAGCAAGCTATCCATGGGAGTCAGCTGGTGCCCAGAGAGGCCACAGCGGGTCACCCTGTGCCAGAACGGGGGCTGCCTGCAGGAAGCAGTGACTAATGGTCTGTGGTTGATGAAGGTTGGTGAGCAGGCTAAAGGCCAAGGGTGGTGACAAAAGCCAGGGTATAAATTGTGTCCAATTTTTCCAAAAAATCTGAGTGAGGCAAATCCATTCTCTTTGAGAGAAGTGAAGGAAGGGAACTGGCACTGATTGAATACCCGCTGTGCTCCCTGTATGGCAGATCCTCAAAATGACCCCGTAAGGTGGGGATTATCAGTGCTGCACTTTACAAGAGAAAACTGGGGCTCCCAAGGGGCCGGCATGATTGAGCCAGTAAATGGTGGAGCTGAGATGTGGAGCCAGCTAGGTCCAGCTGCAAAGCCAGTGCTCTTTCCACCTGACCATCCTGCCTCGGTTAAGCCCTCCTGACGATGAGTCAGTCCTAGGAAAAGGTCTGCACACAGGGGGATCCTAAAGCTAATTCCTTTTGAAAGCAGGCAACTTCACAGTCATCTAAGCTCCCCATTAAGACGACTCCTCTCCTACAGATTCGCTGCTCTGCCAACGAGGTTGATTTTCATGGGGATTTTTAGTTAGCAGAAGCAAAGCCTTTCTTTCTAAGCCTCCGGTCACCTCTAAAGCATATGCTAATTCCCTGCTTAAATGTGTTTCTTTAACAGATTGGTGTCCATCTCCTTTCTGAACAAGTCAGGTCTGAGTTTCCTGGGTGAGGCAGAGCAGGGAGGTATCTGTGAGGAGGAGAGGCTGGCTGGGAGGCATCTGGCCCCTCACAAGGTGAGGCAGCATCCACTGAGGAGGACACCCACAGGAGAGTCAAAGTCCCCAGAGGATGAAGAGGACACCTTGTGCGAGACCTCAGAGCGTGAGCAGAATGCAGCAGCCTAGAGGTGGAGCCCAAACAGGCTGCATGAAGAGCCCAAGTCCGGAGAAGAAGTGATCCCAGGGAGGGGCTAACTAGCCCGGGGCATCAGAGCCAAGGAGGGGTCTGAAGGGTGTCTATACACAGAGTGAGCCAGCACAGGGGACGGAGCCTGAGTTGGCTGGGCAGGACGCCACATGGGGGCCAGGGGGTAGCAGAGGCGATGGGAAACTGGGTATGCACAGGAGGACTGAACACCTAAGTCCACATGAAGAATGGTGAGAGCCAATCCTCTACCAGAGGGAGAGAGAAAACTAGAATCAAGCCAGTGATACCAGAGCAGAACTCTGAGAACTCACGCTTTTTGATGTATACAGATGGACAAATAGAAATGTAAATGCATGTGTACAAATGCACACGTACATACATATATGACCTATTCATTGAGAGGGCCTGAAAGCAGCGGCAGCCCCATCAGCTACATGCATGCTTCAAGCCCCAGTTGTGGCTTCTGAGGAATCAGGGCCCCTGGAGACAGGACCAACGGCAGGGCCAGAGCAGGGAAAGGACAATGTTAGCCTGGAGCATCTCACACCAGAAGGCAAGGAAGAACTCTAGAGGGGTACCACGTGTCATAGAGACACAGGCAGCTTGAGGGGCTCCCACCGGTCAAGTCTGAGATAATCCGAGTATCAAAATAAAGAACGGGAGAGGATCATCCCCATTAAACAGAATGAGACCGTGAATTCACAGTGCCATGAGGAAAGGCGTGCACAGACCGGAAGTCTGACAAAGAACAGGATCTTTAACATCACTTCACAGCACCTTCCTAGAAATGCTTCCAAATTTCAGAGTAACTTCACAGATGAGAGGCCGGGCAGACACCACCTTACTCAAGTGATCACGGTGACATCATCAGAACTGCGATGAAGAAATCGTGCACCACCTGATGGGTACAATGGGAACATGGCATCATTCTGTAGCGTTCCTGCCCAAATTACAGGACCTGACTCTCGTCATGAGGTAGCATCAAAGCCAACCTGAAAGGCACCCTCCCCAATAACTGAATTACAGTCTTTAAAAATACCAAGGTCGTGAACACCAGAGGAGGCCTGAGGATGCTCCAGATCACAGACTGAGGCTAAAGGGGTTTGACCATAAAGAATCAAATGATTCCAAGTGGGACGCTTTCACACAGGCTACTCCTGGGACAGCTGGCAAAGTGAACAGGGTCTGAGGACCGAGTGGCCATTTCCCTATTTTGATGGTTATGCTGTGGGGGTACAGAGAATGCGGCATATTTTGGATATACACAGGAAGGTGTGTGGGGGTGACAGGGCACCAGGTTGACAGCTCAGCGGATGGAGGGGGTTCTTTGCACTGTGCTTGAATCTTCTGTAAGTATGTGATTATGTCAAAACTTTAAAAAATCATACAGAAAAGTTGCCAAGCATAATAAATGTTCATCGTAAAAAAAATTTAGGAAATAAGACAGAAAATTAAAATAATCTGTTATTCCCATCACTGAGGTAACTGCCATATGCAGCCTTCCAATGCTTTTGCTATGAATAGATTTTTAATAGGCTGAAATGATACTGTAAAGATATTTCATAAGGTACCTTTAAAACTTTCTCAGTGGCTACATTTTATTCCATTGTAAAGGTGTTCAACAATTCAATTAACCAATCCTCTATTATTTCAAATGTAGACTGTTTCCAACTTTTTGTTTGTGGTAACACTGCAATACACATCATTATGCACACCAGGTCTTGTTCCTTAGGGTGTATTAGTGAAAGTGGAATCAGTGGGTAATAGGGCATAGACTTCCTAAAGGTTCTCGATACATAAAGGACTGCCAAATTTCCCTGCAGAAACACTATACTAAACTATACTACGCAAGCTGTATTGAGAGTATCTGCTAAAAAGTGCTTTGAATTTTAACACAATCACCATCTGTCCACTGTTAGCTGCTTATAAGGCTTTTTCATAGACAGAGCTCATCTGGCCTCTGCAATAGCCCCCTGAGGGAGAAAAGAAATCAGCAAGAACCTCTAACTACATCCTGAGAAAGCCCGGCACAGAGGCTGAGTGACGCACCAGGCCTCCTGGCTGCCGAGGGGTGCCGCTCTGTGGTGGAAACCACACGTCCCTTCTAGATGACCCTGCCCCCGATACATGAAGCACTGACTTTTTCTCCCCTCAGGGTTCAAACCCAAGACTTGTTCTTTCACAAAGAACCTTGAGAGAACAAAGGCTTGAGGGCAAGTCTGCCTGGTGGTCCCCTCCATCCAGACATTCCAGGGCTCCCAGACAACTCCTCACCCATACACATTCAATAGCATCTCACCAACTTCAGGGTTTAGCAAAAAGCCCACCAAAGCTCTTCCTAATCTGGCCCAAAGCTTATATTTGCCTCCAGCCTCATCCTACAAGGGTTCAGAGTCAGCCCTTTTCCCAGGGGACCGAGGGGATTGCTGTCCCTAAACCTTCCTGGATGCAGCATGAACTTTCACAGTTAGCCCCCCATGAGGACATTGCCCACCCCTCCAGACACAGAATTCCAGCTTGCCCCTAAAGGCCACGCAGTCCCTGATCTCTGGATCCTCCCTGGTCACACCTCTGCTGTCACTTTCCACGCTGTGACAAGAGAGCCATCTCCAATCAAGTCCCTGTTGCCTGGGAACTAAACAGGGGTGGTGACTGATGGGGACTTTCTCATCTCTGAACCCACGGTCCAGCACAGCAGGGTCCTCCGTCCAAAGGCTGCAGAAGTCAGTGCCTGCAAAACAACGTGCTCTTGGACTTTCCCTTTGTAAGAAGCGTTTATACTAAGAAGAGGAAAAGGCCATTAAAAAGGGACTGAAACCACGTAAGACTTCATATCTGATCTTGACACCCATGGGTCTTTTTATTTGCCAGAGGTGTTTGTAAAATAGCATAATTTTCTCTCCTATTATTTTATTGTCACCCGAACTTCAGCCTGAGTAGCTTACCATCACCTTCCCTGTTTACAATGTGAGTCACTGAGAAATTAGACTTTACCTGCACTACCACAGCTTCACTCCATCAAGCCCACCACTGCAGAGCTTGACACAAGCACAGCACAAACAGCAGTCTCCACGTACACAGTGGGGCCTCCTATTCCCTCCAACAAGCACTTACCAAGTGAACTGAAGAGACCTTATCCCTGGAGACCTTGGTCTAATGGGCAAGACAGATAGGACACAAGACAATGACAGGACGCTGATGAAGACAGAGTCATGCAGAGTGCCTGGGAAAGGCGCAGGTGGGAGGCTCGGAATACCCTTCCAAGAGGAGGCCAATTCTGAGGAGGAGAAGGAGGAGGAAGCAGAGAAGGGGAGAAATCCCTGATGGTGGACACAGCAGCCAGTGCTAAGGCATGACAGCAGGCAAGGGCATGGGCACACACAAGTGGCAGAGGTCATCAGGAACCTCCCTACAAGGAAGTCAAGGATCAGAAAGCTTCACTGGAAAATCTGACTGGAAAACATTTAAAGGAGAATAAAAACCAAACCCTCTAAAACCCTCAAAAAATATGAGGAAGGAATGCTTCTAAACTCATTCTATAAAGTCAGCATCACTCTGATACTAGATCCAGACAAAGACCACAAGAAAAGAGGAAAGCCACAGACTAATATTCCTGATGAATATTGATGTAGAAATTCTCAACAAAATACTAGAAAGCCAAATTGAACAGTACACTAAAAGGATTATATATCATGACCAAGGGGGATTTATTCTTAAAACATAAGGATGGTTCAACATTTTGAAAAAAATCAATGTGATATACCATATTAATATAATGGAGGGAAAAGATCCACATCATCATCTCAATTGATGCAGAAAAAATATTTGACAAAATTCAACATCCTTTCATGCTAAAACATAAAAATACTCCCAAGAAAAACAGAAACAGAAGGGAACTTCCTCAGCATAATAAAGGATATCTATGAAAAACCCACAGCTAACATCAGACTCAGCAGAGAAAAACTGAAAGCTTCCCCTAAGATTGGGAACAGGACAGCATGCCTGCTTTCCCCACTGCTACTCAATCCCGAACCAGAATCTTCCTCAGAGCAATTAAACAAGAAAAAGAAATAAAAGGCATCCAAATTAGAAAGGAAGAAGGAAACTCTCTGTATCCACAGGTGACATGAGCCTACATTAGAAAATCTCAAAGAACAAAAAAGCTACTCTAGCTAATAAATCCAAGTAAGTTGCAAGATACAAATTTAGCACACAAAAATCAGTTGTATTTCTGAACACCAGCAATGAATAATCTGAAAAGAAAATGAAGAAAGCAATTTCATTTAAAATAGCATATGGAATAACACCTAAGAATAAATTTAACCAAAGAGGTTAAATTCTTGTATACTGATAATTACAAAACATGGCTTAAAAAAATAAGGATGACCTAAATAAATGGCAGACATCCCATGTTCGTGGACATTAGATTTATTATTAAGATGCCAATACTACCCAAAACAAAGATTAAACACAATCCCTTTCAAAATTTCAACAGTTTTTTCAGAAATGGAAAAAAATGACCCTCAATTTCTCATAGAATTGCAAGGCACCCCAAATAGCAAAAATAATACTAAAAAAAAAAAAAAGAACAAAGTTAGAGAACTCACATTTCCTGATTTCAAAAGTATCTACAAAGCCACAGTAATCCAAACATTGTGGTTATGACATAATAACAGATATACAGACCAAGAGAGTAAGATTGAGAGTCAAAAAATAAACTCATACTTCTACAGCCAATTGATTTTCTTTTTTTTTTATTTTCCAGGACAGAGTCTTACTCTGTCACCCAGGCTGGAGGGCTGTGGCACAATCTCAGCTCACTGCAACCTCTACCTCCCAGGTTCAAGTGATTCTCCTGCCTCAGCTTCCCAAGTAGCTGGGATGACAGGTACCCACTACTGTGCCTGGCTGATTTTTGTATTTTTAGTAGAGATAAGGTTTTACCATGTTGGCCAGGCTGGTCTCGAACTCCTGACCTTGTGATTCACCCACCTCGGCCTCCAAAAGTGCTGTAATTACAGGTGTAAGCCACTGCGTCTGGCCAGCCAACTGATTTTCAATAAGGTGTTGAGTTCATGCAATGGGTAAAAAAATAGTCTCCTCATCAAATATTACTTGGACAACTGGAGTTCCACATGCAAGGGAATGAAGTTGACCCCTACCTCACCCCATATACACAAATTACTCAAATTGGATCGATGTCCTAAATGTAAGGGATTAAACCATAAAACTCTTAGAAGAAAAACAGGTAAATCTTCATAACCTGGACTTGTCAATGGATTCTTAGGTATGACGTCAATAACAGTAGCAAAAGAAGAAACAAAACAGATATATTGGACTTGATCAAATTTTCAAACTTTGGTGAATCAAAGGATATTATCAAGAAAATGAAAAGTTAGTCTACAGAATGGGAGATGATATTTCCAAATCATATATCTGATAAGGGTTTAATATTCAGAATATCTAAAGAACTCCCACAACTCAACAACAAAAAAATCATTCAAATTTAAAATGGGCAAAGGACTTGGATAGATTTTACTTCAAAGAAGATATAAAAATGGCCAATAAGTACATGAAAAAATACTGAACATTATTAGTCATCAGGGAAATGCAAATCAAAAGCACAACGAGATAATACTTCCCACCTAGTAGGATGGCAGTAATTAGAGAAACAGAAAAGAGCAAGTGCTGGGGAGATGTCGAGAAACTGAAACCCTTGTGCATTGCTAGTGGGAGTGAAAAATGGTGCAACCAATGTGGAAACTTTTGGTGGCTCCTCAAAAAGCTAACCATAGAATCCTCATATGTCACAGCAATTCCACTCCCAGATGTACAGCTCAGGGATTCAAACATACAGTTTATCCCAATACTCATAGTGGCATTAGCCACAACAGCCAAAAGGCAAAAGCAAACCAAGCATCTATCAACAGATCAATGGATCAACAGAGTGTGCTATACACACAATGGAATATTCGCCATAAAAGGGAAGGAAATTCTGACACATGCCACAACACGGGTGAACTCTAACAACAACATTATGCTAGGTGAAATAAGCTCGCGACAAAAGGACAAATACTACATAATTCCACAAACTGAATCATTTAGAATAGGCAAATCCATAGAGACAGAAAGTAGGTTAGAGGTTACCGGGTGCTAGGAGTGTGGAAGAACGAGTCGTTATTGCTGATGGATACAGAGCTTCTATTTGGGGTGATGGAAAACTTTTGGAAATGGTGGCCAGAGCTGCCTAACATTGTGAATGTAATTAATGCCACTGACTTGCACATGTAAAAATGGTTGAAATAATGTATAAACATCACAATACAATTTTTTAAGAGAACAAAAACACGAAGTAGCTGCTGTACTCGGAGTTAAGAAGCAGTGGTCCGGGGCATTGCTGGTAAGGTGATGGGACCCTGGCTTTTTTTTCCTTCTACAAAGAAAAGAGTAATGGAGTCAGCTCTGTGATTCAGAAACGTGTGTCATGATGATAAAACAAAAGGGACAAATGACTAAACTGCAATCAGGAAAAGATGCAATTACAAACTCCACACCACAGTGGGGATGGGAGAAGAAAAGGAAATGGGTTTCTCTCTCTAGTTTCAATCTGCTACGTTTTCAGGTATTTGGAGAGGGGAATATACCTATGTTCCCCATGCCCTATGAAGGCAAAAAAAAAAAAAATAGACGAAGGCAGTGGTGGCTTAGGGACCACCGGGCAGAGGAGAGGGCCATGGGAAGGACCTGGTCTGGATATTTCAGTTTCCACTAGAAAAAGCAAAGCCACACAAAACCAGGTGACCATCAGAGGATCCAGGTCTGACCTCCCTGAAGCAGCAGGAGCCCACGCAGGAGGACAGGGGCACAAGGCCTGGCTGCCTGGCAGGCATGGGCAAGATATCTCCCCGCTCAGAGCCTGTTGTCTGAGTGCCATCTGCATGGGGCCTTAATGAACATATACATGCATTTACTGCTTGGTACCCATGGGCAAGGAACAGTGTGACACTGGGAAGCACAGAAATTAGTCACAAACTCCAATCCTGTCCTCCAGGAACTTAAAACCTAGGGCAGTTTGGCTGGGCACGGTGGCTTACACCTGTAATCCCAGCACTTTGAGAGGCTCAGGCAGGTGGATCACCTGAGGTCAGGGGTTCAAGACCAGCCTGGCCAACATGGTGAAACCCCATCTCTACTAAAAACACAAAAATTAGCCAGGTGTGATGCCTGTGATCCCAGCTACAGGGTAAGCTGAGGCAGAAGAATCACTTGAACCGGGAGGCAGAAGTTGCAGTGAGCCAAGGTTGCACCATCGCACTCCAGCCTGAGTGACAAGAGCAAATTCCGTCACACACACACACACACATACACATACACACACACACACACACACACACACACACACACCACCTAGGGCAGGGCCTGCAATGGCAGCCATCTTGAATGAGGAAAGGAACACCAGGGGAGGGGTGGGAGGAGCAGCTAAGGTTTTGGGGAGGATGTACCCTTTGAGTTGGGTTTTGAAGGACAGAGAATCCAGAGAAGTGGAGATGGGCCAGAGCATCATAGCAGAAGGCACATGCACCCCAGGAAGTGGCAGAGCACAGGGTCTAGATTCAGGTCCCTATGCTGACAGCACACTGGGAGGTCCAGACTGTGCCACACCCTGGGTACAGCCCGAGCAGAGAGATAGGACCAGACGTCAGCTGACAAAGGGGGCCAAGGAAGCACCTGATTGCAAACTAGGAAGCATGTGCTTTGCAGACTTCCCACCTAATGAGGAGTTTAAACTTGAGGTTGACAGAGGAGGGATAAAAATGCCCGACTAAGCTGCAAAACTGGACATGACAGAAATGACAAGACACCCACAGCACAACAGCAGGAGGCAAAAGCCTCTCGGGAAAAAGTAGGGAGAGAGGAAGGGAAGGGCCAGCACCCACAGGGCTCCAGCAATGCACACCCACCACGGCCACAATTTTAACTTGAAATAAATAGCGCCACAGTCAGCAAACGGACAAAGCCATGCAGTGCGCCAAGAGGGCTCACCACATCCCCTCACTTGACTCTTCCTGGGAGCCAGTGCTCCCCACTGGGCTGCCAGTGACTCCAGGGCAGAGACCTCATGCCCCAGTGACAACCTTGGCTCCACACCTGGCACTCAAGGAGGTCTACATAATTAATAAGTGCTGGGTCTCATCATAGAGATGAGAGTCCAAGATCCCAGAGGTGATGTGCTTTGCTCCGGATCACTCAGGAGAGGGCAGTGAGCTCTCTACAGCGGGTAACACGGTGGCGAGCATGTCCTCAGTGCCTACCGGAGACCAGCTCTAGGCAGCCTCACCCCACGCTGCCCACCCACTGTGATGCCTGGGGTCAAGCCACCAAGGCAGGATCTCCCATACCAGCTCCACACCACACCTGCTGAATCAGGTTCTACATTTTAACAAGACTCTCCAATGGTTCCCATTGTCTGTAAAATTTGAGATGCATCTGATTCATGCTTCAGTATTTCATTTACAATCTGATGCAGTAGGTATTTGCAGCTCCATCTTATACATGAAAAGCTGAGGTTTGGGGATAATGTGCATTTTGTCCAAGATAGTAATAAGGTTGGCATTTAAATCATGTATGTTTATCTTATAAACCATAAACATATACCATTTTAATTTGTCAATAAAATAAGTAAAACCAAATCCAAGTACATCTGATTCTGATATTTGTGTACATAAGCCTATTATGTGTCATAGGTTATTAGAAAATCTCCATGAGATGCCGGCATAATACACACCAATATCACGATCATTTCATTAAGATAATAATTGAAATAGCAGCTGGCTGGGTGCGGTGGCTCATGCCTGTAATCCCAGCACTTTGGAAGGCAGAGTTGGGCAAATCACTTAAGGTCAGGAGTTTGAGACCAGCCTGACTAACATGGTGAAACTCCATCTCTACTAAAAATCCAAAAATTAGCCAAGCATGGTGGCAAGCACCTGTAATCTCAGCTACTCAGGGGACTGAGGCAGGAGAATCACTTGAATCTGGGAGGCAGAGGTTACAGTCAGCAGAGATCATGCCACTGCACTCCAGCCTGGGTGGCAGAGTGAGACCCCAATCTCTGACTTTATGCTTTAATTTAATAAAAACTTCATTTTTAAATAGCTACCATTTACTGAGAGGGTGATATAATACAGTCATTATGAAGGACAATGACCACGCAGGGTGAAGGCATGACCACACGGGGGCACTTGTGTGCAGGGACCGCCGAGCAGCTGTGTGCCCCACAAGGGCAAGTGAAGGGGCGAGCACAAGCAGAGGCAGGGAACCAGAGGGGGGCATCTTGGAAGTAGTCCCATACTCTTCCATGGACCACTCATTGAATCTGGAGCTGCTCTTTCCTCTCTTAGAATTCAGACATCCCAGCTCCCAGCAGCAGCCCTCTGACTTCCTCAACCCACTCCTTTGCATGCTTATAAATTATATTCTACATTTAACTCATTCAGAGAGACTATTCATTCCGGAGAGGCATGTCCTCTGATTAAATGAGAAGTTCCAAAGAGCAAGAAACTTCTGTTTTCCTACTGGTGTTGTGTGGCAGCGGGTTTTTCAGTGGTTGGTTTTGTTTGTTTGTTGTCCTGTATTTTTAATACCTTGCTTTCCCCATTATGCTTGGTGTATCTGGCATTTAACAAGAGCATCAAAGTGTCCCTTCATCCAGCAAATGAAGCATAATTCAACAAAGCATCCTCCCATATTCTGATCTAGAAAGAAAAATTGTATGCACTTCAGAATTCCACCCAAAAATACCTCATGATCCACTGCCTTTCTGCCTTCCAGATCTTGCCACATTATCCACATAGCTACCTTCTTCAAACAGAAGTCAGATCGAGTCAGCCCTTCGCCTCAGAAACCTGCAGCGACTCCTCAACAGGCAATCATTCCTCAGCAAGGTGCTCTCAGCCTTCAGCGGTCGAGCGCTAGGTACCCTTCCCGCCTCCACTTCTACTAGACCCCTCCAGAGACTTATTTCCACGACGGTCACCACCCCAGCCGGCTGCAGGGCCAGTTTTCCCCTGAGACAGTCATTTCTCTACTACTTTCCCTACCTGTGCTAATCATAGTTCATCTCAAGTTGTCCAAATGGCAACTTTTCCACACTTCTACAGGGTGCTTCTGCTATATCTTTTTATAATAATTATTTTGTTCTTCATGCTAGCGCACTTGTTTCACTATAAGCAACTTGTAGGTAGGAGAACCAGTCACATTTCCAACACGGCATGCCTCACGGGAGACTTCACCAAAAGCAATTCCGAAGTCTACTTGTTATAGTTGTCCTCCCTTTTCCATTTTCTCTTCCCAGGGTTTCAGCTGCCCATGGTCAACTGTGGTTCAGATATATTAAGTGGAGAATACCAGAAGTAAGCAATTCGTAAGTTTTGGACTCCCAGTAGCATGATGACCCTCTCACCACCTGCTCTGTCCCTCCCGGGACCAGCATCCTCCCTTATCTACTGCATCCACACTGGAGGCGCTCTCCACCCATCAGTCTCTTAGGAGCTGCCTGTTATCAGGTTTTTTTAAACCCAGTACACATAGGGCTCCGTACTGTCCACAGTTTCAGGCACTGCTGGGGTCTTGGAACCCAGCCCTCGAGGATAAGAGGGGATGACTGTATGTCTCTGCTCTGTTTGTTTGGAACCCACTGACCCATGAGTCCTTCTAGATAAATTGGGACTGCACCATGCCCTCAGGGATGCCGGTTTCACAGCTTGTTGTAGTGGTGCTCTAGTTAACAAATGAATATTCATAAAGAGATACTTTGATTTTTAAAATCAATAAGTTGCTAAATGAGAGAAATAGTACGCAGTGAGGCAGGAACAACAGATCTTAAGGGACTGGTGAGTCTATATTCAAAATCAAAGGTTGAGTTCAGCACCCCGGGGGTCAGCCGTGGCTACACAGCTACCTTTACTGTTCTAGATTTTAAGAGCAGGGGGAACCTTGGCTGATATTAATTTGTAGTGCTGCCCACTCATTTGTCACATTTATTCACTGTTTAAACATAAAATGCACTCCATTTTGGTTTCCGTTTCAGAGTACATTTATGCATTCAAATGCTGCTGAGCACCCTGGGGGAACAAAGCACAGGGCTGATAGACTCTTCCAAGGCAAAAGGGTTAATGGTAACCATGGCAACTGCCTCCAAGAATAGCATCATCTGCAGCAGCATTCATGCTGGGGCAGTCGACAGAATGGTTATAAATATACCTATTAGCAGCCTGAGCTGAATCTTTAAACAGCACTGTTGTGAGGAAAGGTGCCTAAAAATAGCTCCCCACGCTTGCATTTGAAGACATGTCCTCAGAACACGCCATCTCGTGCACACATTCGCACACGCACAGAAAGATTCTGAATTTTCTTTCTTCTCCAAGTGCCAAGAATTAAACATTAGAGGTACACAATAGACACTGTGACATCTTATGACCTTCTTCTTTCACTGCCAGATTCCAAAGAGCACCCCCACAACAGAAAGGGCAGCCATGTGCTGGTCCAGATTCAACAGTAGGCTGTCGTGGGCCAGCACCACAGCAGCCCCGGCACCCACATGGCAGTGAGGCCCTGGCAGGCTCCATGAGGGCTGCTCACTGGGAAGGCTGCTCCTCCAGTGGCCCCACGTGGAGACAACAGGCTGGACTGAACAGCTGCTCCCAGCAAGAGGGTGGCTGATGCAAACCCTCACAGCCCTGCCAGGTTCACAGCCCTCTTCTTCCTTGGAGGCTTCTCCCATTTCCTTCACTTTGACACTCCAGGGACATCTCATCCACATTTCTCATAAAAGATGGGGCATTTTCCACACACGAGCAGGGTGCTCAAAGCCAGACAGTTGCAGTCTTGGATTTCGGCTTAGCCGAATTATTTGTTTACTGGCCTAAATAAATTAGCCTCTCCAAACCTTCATTTCTTCATTTGTAAAGAGGGATAATGAAATGCCAAATTTAGAGGGCTGCTATAAGGAATAAATCAGAGAGTAAAAGAAAAATGCCTTGCACCTGGTAGTGTCCAACTTGGGAATTTTCTTCCTCTTCTCACTCTCTCTTCTCCTCAGACAGATTAAAACCCTCTGGAAAGCAGAGACCCTATCACGCGAACTACGTATCCAAGTAGCACAGCACCCAGGAGAAAAGCAGCTGTTAGCGGAGTGAGTGAATAAGTGGTTGGAGCTCCATACTGGGCTCTGGGACACAAATATAGAAAGGAACAGGGCAGAGAATAAAGGGAGCTGAGATGGTGCGCTAGTTAGCGTGCGTTTCCCTGATTAGTATTTGTAAGAGCGTTATCAAAAATATCTAATCTCCAGGTGGTGCACAGGCATCTGTCCATCAAAGCAAGGCTGGGCAGAAGCCTGGGCATGGTCATGCCGGGGGCCCTGGCAGCACGACCTGTACCCTGCTTTCAGGCTTCACTCCACTGCCCACTTCCCTAACTCCTCTTCACCGATCTCTCAGTAGGACTCACTCTCACGGTCTACATACCAGTCCTCTGTTGGTTATATGTGCCAGTCACGCCTCCTCCCCTTTCAGAGATTCTCTCTCTTTTTTCTTCATTTGGGATATTTCATACATACAGAAAAATGCATAACACATAGTATACATGTAATTTGCATGTAAATTTTGCTCATAATGAATGTCCTTCTTAGAAATTTGTAAACATTTAACATAATCAAACCAATCAGTCTTTTCTTCTTGGTTTGTGCTTTATCTGCCAAGCCTAAGAAACTCTTTCCTACCCCATGGTCTGTAAGACAAAGGTCCTACCTTATCTTCTAAAGTTTTAAACGTGTTTCTCATTCGTACCTGTGTATGTATCCTGCCAGGTGCTGATTTTGTTAGTGGCATTTCAGATATTTTCATATGCATAACCAAATGTCCCAGCACCATTTATAAAAAAGTTCTTACTTGCTCCCACTGATTTATAATGCCCCATGCCATTCCATAGTCCATCAATTCTAAAATTCTTATCAGAAGGTTTTTATAAAACTATGTACGGTCTGCCATCTGGCTGACAACAATTATAAAACACCATAGATTGTAAGATGAATTTGTATTTCAAGGATAAAACGAAGATGCTTCTTAAAGTTAAGGACATAGTACATATCAAACTTCTCTAAACCTATAGATCCCATTTGGGGATTTCTATTCTCTATCATTTGTCCATGTGCCAAATGAAATAGTCTGTATGTTATCAGACTATTTCAATTACTATTGCCTTACCAGCCTTAACATCTAATAGGGCAAGACCCCTCAGCTTGGTCACATCCTTCAGTTTATCTTGGCTATTTTTGGCTCCTTCTTCTATTATATGAATTCTAACATTAACTTCTCAAGTTGATTCTAAAATTCCTGTTGGAATTTTGCCAGGAATTAAGTGTATTGATAAGTTCATCAAGAGTAAGCTGACATCTTCAAATACTGAGTCTTCTAATCCATGAATATGGTATATTTTGCTAATTCATCAGGTCTACATTTATGTTTTATATGTTTATCGTTTGTAATACTCTTCACAAAGTCTTGCCCACATCATTAGGTTTTTTTCAAGGTACCTCAGAGACCTGGTGGCTAACGAATGAGATTATTTTTTTCTTTTTTTTAGATGGAGTCCTGCCCTTTTGCCCAGGCTGGAGTGCAGTGGTACAATCTCAGCTCACTGCAACCTCTGCCTCCCAGGTTCAAGCAATTCTCCTGTAGCTAGGATTACAGGTGTTTGCCACCACGCCCAGCTAACTTGTATTTTTAGTAGAGACAGGGTTTCACCATGTTGGCCAGGCTGGTCTCAAACTCCTGACCTCAAGTGATCTGCCCACCTCGGCCTCCCAAAGTGCTGGGATTACAGGGGTGGGCCACCATGCCTAGCTTTAATTCTATTTTCTAACTGGTTTTTATCAAGCTAGAGGAATGTTATTAATCTTTTATGTTGAGTCGAGGAAACCTGTTGAACTCTTTCTCTAATTTTTTTTTTTTTCTGAGATGGAGTCTTGCTCTGTGTCCCAGGCTGGAATGCAATGACGTGATCTCTGCTCACTGCAGCCTCCACCTCCCAGGTTCAAGCGATTCTCATACCTCAGAGACCTTCCAAGTAGCTGGGATTACAGGCACATGCCACCACATCCAGCTAATTTTTTTTATTTTAGTAGAGACAGGGTTTTGCCATGTTGGCCAGGCTGGTCTCAAACTCCTGACCTCAAATGATCTGCCCACCTTGGCCCCCCAAAGTGCGGGGATTACAGGTGTGAGCCACCATGCCCAGCCTCTTTCTCTAATTCTAATGGTTTATCCGTAGATTCTCTTGAATTTTCCACATAGACAATCGTCTCATCCACAAAAGAGGACAGTGTTGTTCCATTCTAACTCATACACCTCTTTTTTTCTATTGCGGTAGCTAGAACTGGAAAATTTCAAGCAGAAGCAGTGATGGCAAATATCCTTATCTTGTTCATGACATTAAAGAAAATGTGCCTAGTGTGTCACCATTAAGCATGTTTCCTAGAGATATTTTACAGACATCCTTTATTAAGCCAATAATGCTCTCTTGCAGTCTGCTTACAAAGAGCTGTTATTATAAATAAATGGTGAACTTTATT
Organism: Leontopithecus rosalia; assembly: GCA_028533165.1. Classification (NCBI taxonomy): domain Eukaryota; kingdom Metazoa; phylum Chordata; class Mammalia; order Primates; family Cebidae; genus Leontopithecus; species Leontopithecus rosalia. The sequence continues at coordinate 85,970,177 of CM052663.1, forward strand.
GAATTATTCTGCAACAATTTAAATTATTTTTCCTCAATTAATCTGCTAATATATATATAACACTGGGAAATGTTCTGCTGTGGAACCATCTTTGTAACTCTGAGATAAACTCCACCGGTTTCTGATACAGTATTTATTTTATACCGGGCAGATTTTGACTTGCTAATATTTCACTTCCTTTTTTTTTCTTTCAGTATGCTAAAATCCTAGCCACTGGTGAACTTTTTGGACCCAGAACCCAGCTAACTGTTTCACATTGGATTTGATTTCTATTTCATGAAATGTTTATTTGAGTTTTTAACTCAGAGGTATTTTTTTATTTTCTCCCTTTACATGTTTTCTGTCACTGCCTAAGTCTTTTTGCTGGCAAGGACAATTCACAGCATGACCTTACTCAGCTATCTTGGTTAGAATTCCAGGCCAATTCCCTGGCAATATTCCATCCTCGTCATCTCTCCTGTTTCCAGACTTTCACCTAAACTCAGTACTTATTACCTTACATGGGACCGTGTATATTAAAGGTCCTAGTAAAATACCTGGACTGTAACAGAGGTGATTCAATCCAGTTAACAAACTGCTATATGTTCAATAAATCAGTAGAATTTTCAAAACCAACTTGTTTCAAGGACAAAGAGTTTGGAAATGTGATCTATGTCTACGGAATTAGAGGCTATATCTAATAAATACTTCTCAATTCTTCTATATGCTGGGCTTTCTAAATATCTTCTCCACCTCCTTCAGAAATGCATTACATGATGCTGTCCGTGAAGGAGGCAGCTGTGGCAGCCACCCCGGCATGGATACCAACGGCCACAGCAGACACCTGTCTGACCACTGAGAACCGGCTCCAAGTAGCATTTGGCCGGAACTAGATCCCACATTCAGCCTTGAGGAACATTTGTCAGTGGGCACCATGTATGCTGGGGTGGGAGGATGGAGGTATATGCATGTGATTGTGTGCATATACACATTTTTTCTAATTCAACTTATGTCTCAGCCAGTTTATCTCTCTTTTTTTCTTTTTTTTCATTTTTATTTTAGACAGAGTCTTGCTCTGTTGTCAGGCTGGAGTGCAGTGGCACAATCTCGGCTCACTGCAACCTCCACTTCCCGAGTTCAAGTGACTCCCCTACCTCAGCCTCCCAAATAGCTGGGACTACAGGTGTGCACCAGCATGCCTGGCTGGTATTTTATATTTTAGTAGAGACCGGGTTTCATGTTGACCAGCATGGTCTCAATCTCCTGATCTCGTCATCTGCCCACCTCAGCCTCCCAAAGTGCTGGGATTACAGGTGTGAGCCACCACTCCCAGCCGTATCTCCATTCAAAAAAAACAGCATGACCTTGGAAACGACGTCTATTTTAAAAGACTTTTATTAACTATGACACCTCGTAATTAATTTGATTTTTAAAATTTCCTTTAAAAATGTCACCTCCACTTTAATGAGATTGCTCTTGCCTGCCTCTCTCCTCTTACTATGCCTCTAATATTTCATAATGAATGTAACTCATAAGCTTCGTATAGCATCCCATGGGCCAGCCTCTGAAACCACTTGTTCTGTCCTTTTATAAACTCTATAACCTTGGGTAAGTTACTTAATATCTATGAGCCTCAGTATTCTAACAAAAAAAAAGTGGGGCTAAGAGCACTTATTTTCCAATATAATTTTAATAACTAAATGAGATAAAGTATGTGAAAGTACCTGTTACGCAGGTGCTCAATAAAGACTAGTATCCTTCTATCAACATTTCTATTCAAATTACTGCACTGGAGCAAAAGTAACTGCAGTTTTTGCAACTAAAAATAGCAATTTCTTTTCTTTCCACATTATTGCCTCCTCTCATTTTCCAGTTTCATATTTTACTCTACCCTACAATATTAAACATCTAAATACCTACTTTGTTGTTCCTGCCCTTTCTTGGTTCTCTTAAACTATTTCTGCCTTCTTAGACTGCACACTTCAGGGTTAACCAATGCAGAAAACCCAGGAAGGCAAGAACCTCTTTTTGTGTCCAGATCTCTCCTCTGGGTCAACTGTAATGCCATGAATCTCTAATAGAATTTAAATGAATTCCTTTGTTTAGCGAGGGCAGCACAAATGCTCTTAGCACACAGGCTGAGCTTCACCACTCACAAACATCTCAGTTCCGCAGGTGAGGCCTGGTTCCCAGCATGGAGACCTGAGGTGCAGTGGCCAGCACTGGAAGGGCAAGTTGGCCATGTCAGAAAGAAGTCCTGTTTCAATCCCTCTGTCATAAGGCAGTCACAATATTTATTTATACATGGATAACTTCAGAGCAAGAAGATGAGAAATCAAAGACTAAATAAGAACTTAGCAACATGATGAGAGTTACGTTTAAGTGAACATCACTCTGGCTTAAAAGAGCATAATTACAGTGATAGACAGTGGTAGACACAGCTCAATCAGTGTTTAATTAATAACACTTCATGGTTTTAAAAGCGTTTTCATATGGATTGTTTGATTTGATTCTCAAAATAAGCTAGAGAGTTAATTTCCAGATGACACTGAAGCCAAAGTAGAGACCTCAGCAAAGCGACATGGCATCAGCTCAGGACAAGCACATGGAACACACGCCCAGACCCTGCAGGTTCAAGGCATTGCTACCTCGTGCCAGGCACACAGAGGTTATGAGCTTCTCCCTGGAACTCAGTCAGGGGGAAAGGCAGCCATGCTCTTATTCTCCTGCTCAAGAAATACTTCCTGAGCTCCCCCTTGTGTAACAGGTGCTGGCTCCAGCCCCCAGGGTACAACAGTGAAGCAGACACAGTCCAGCCTCCTGGAGCCGGTCCTCCGTGCTCCTTTGTCACGTACACAGCTAGCCCCCATCCAGTGGGACGTGAGGCCCAGGGCTAGGGGAGTGTGCAGGGAGGACAGACAGCCCTCAGACAGCCGGAGGGAGCATCCTGAACACTGTGTATGTAAATGCCCAAATCACTTCAATAAAAACTATTCTCTCAGGCATTATGCCATATTTTCAGAGCTAATTTCCATTCATCATTCAATCATGGGAGTAAAGCACATTTCACTTGACTTTTACACCTGCATTCTGGACTCAAGTTACTTGTGCTGAACTCTTTTTCATGTCAAGTTTTCCATTGTCAGGGAAAAGAAAATTCCCAACGTCCTTCGTGGACTCACTATCTGCAAAGAAACTTCAGAGCTGTCCACGTATCATCTCATCCTCACTGTCCAGACTCATTTTAACGTACCACAAGGCTACACATAGTCCACACTGAAGCTCGGGGCAGCAAGAATCCCTCTGGCAGCATGACAGCATCCCATGGTCCCAACGCATCTCAGTGAAAGCCTTATGTCCCCACTCGCCCTGATCCTATGAGGTTCCCCCCAACAGGCTTTCCTTTCCAGTATGCCTTCCAGCTACCTTGCTCCAGATGAGAGAAAACACCAAGCAATTCAATTAAAGATTCACATCCTACCTTAAAACAGAAGGCATTAACAAAAGCATTTTGGGGGCTGGAAAGCTCATCGTTTTCAGCACAAGAAGAATGATGTAATGAACAACTTGGATACAGTTATTCTCTTTCTTGTGTTCAGTTTCTCTATGTGTCGTAATCTGTCCATACTTTATCAGGATGGAAAATTGTTAATTTACAGCCATTATTTATAGCCATGTCTTATGGATCATGCTTCCTGAAGAGGCTAACGCATTTGGGGGCGGTTTTCTTATTATGTTCACTGTATCTAAAATAAAATCGAACACAAGGATTTTACATTTCAATGTGTACTTTGTGGGCTAAACCAGTTTGTCCTGTGGAGCTAACTGATACACATGAAAGTGCTTTCCGGTTGGCAGGATGAACAGCGGATGCCCCTGCAGGCCTCTAAGATGTCACCTCTGATCTTGTTCCATTGCTCTGGACTACCTGCCGACAAGGACTAATGGGTCCCGCAACATGGTCACCATGGCCCTAGAAGACAAGCTACTCCCATTGGACCAAGAAGTGCAAAAACAAATACAGGCTCCTTGAGTTCTCAAATAGGAAGGAGAATATTATTCCCTGGGAACAGGTGTGGTGGCTCACACCTGTAATCCCAGCACTTTAGGAGGTCAAGGTGGGTGGATCCCTTGAGCTCAGGAATTCGGGACCAGCCTGGCCAACATGTGAAAGCCCATCTCTAATAAAAATATAAAAATTAGCCAGGTGTGGTGACACTTGCCTATAGTCTCAGCTACTCGGGAGGCTGAGGCAGGAGACTCGCTTGACCCCAAGAGGCAGAGGTTGTAGTGAGCTGACAACACACCACTGCACTCCAGCCTCGGTGACAGAACAAGACTCTGTTCAATAAAAAAAAAAAGAGTAACAGTATTATTCCCTGGGATTAGTGACTGGGCTTCAATTCCTCATTTGTGAAATGGGGATAAAATCTCTACCACATAGGGCTGCTGTCTCTCACTCGAATGCACATAAGTCACCTTCCATGGTGCAGAGTGAATACTGACCAATCCCCATCTCATCTCCTCTAAATGTTTGCTGGCCTCAACCCAATACCTGAAGTCCCAGTGTGGACTCTGTGGAGCCTACACAAGATGACTCTCTATATGTCACACATCTATACATACATGTACGTATGTGTATGCTTTATGTAAAACACTATTTAAAAGCCCATAAGATTCCAGATTTAGTAAGAGGAGGAATCAGGAGACTTACTCAGCCAGAACAGAGCTGAAATATTTGTGGCCTCCGTCCAATGGCAAGGACATAAAGGCAGGCCATCTCCAATAAGTGATGTGTGTCACATGAGGCAGTGCAGTGGTTATAATGATGGTGATCAGGTCTTAGGAGTTAGCATGTACCAGGCACTGTGGCCAAGTTCTCTACTAATATTATCTCATTTAGGCCAGGTGCAGTGGTTCATGTCTGTAATCTCAGTACGTTGGGAAGCCAAGGTGGGTGGATCACCTGAGGCCAGGAGTTCAAGACCAGCCAGGCCAATGTGGTGAAACCCTGACTCTACTAAAAATACAAAAAATTAGCCGGACGTGGTAGTAGGCACCTGTAATCTCAGCTACTTGGGAGGCTGAGACAGGAGAATTACTTGAACTTGGGGGGAGGAGGCTGCAGTGAGCCAAGACCATGCCACTGCCCATGCCTGGGCAACAAGAGCAAAACTCTGTCTCAAAAAAAAAAAATTATCTCATTTCATCATCTAACTTCATGTGTACATATTATTATCCTCATTTTGTAGATGAGGAAACTGAGCCCAAGACTTGGTTGGGATGGATACTAAATAGATTGAAGGATTCACCTAAAGAGACACTGATAGTAGCAGATAGGAACTGGAACTAGAGAGGAGGTGAGATCATCTGTGCAGGGAAAGGAGGGTGTAAAGATCATGTGGGTGACAACCAGATCCTGGACAGCACCCTCATTCCAGGGACCTGGGGAGAAGACGAAGCTAGGAAGGAACTGGGGAGAAGTAGGATGAGCACCACTTTGAGGGTCCTGGGACCCAGAGCCAGGAGGAAGAAGACGCTCAATGCAGCCTCCAGGCTCAGCCACCCTCTGGCACCGTGTCTTGCAGCTTTTTTGTTTGTTTGTTTTTTCATCAGTGACTTCAAGTAAGGACAAAAGAAGTATGCTTGCTTCAGTGCTGTGGACACCATAGGTCTGTAGGGAATGCTATCCTGAAAACAGCAGAGCTGAAATTATAAGCAACTTCTACTGGCTGATACACAGCACCAAAACCAGCAAGATGACATTTAGCTAACAGAGACTCGTCTAGCTCCCACATTTAGGTTCAAAAAAATCAGCTGCACAGGAACAGAAATGGGGAAGCGGAGATTGACAGCAGGGGAGGGGGAAAAGAATGAGGGAAGGTATCTGATACCCCCACTTCTGCTAAAGGCAGGGCCAGGAGCACAACTCAGCGCTGGTGGGAGACACAGCCTCAGGTGGCATCAGCATCAAAGCAGTCCCCATGCAGCAGCTGTAATCTCAGGCCCCAGGCTCAGAGCTGCAGCAGGCCGGGGGTTTTGGCCCCTGGCGACTCTGACCCTGTGGAGCTTCCCTCTGCGACGTCCTTCTCCTGCTCTTTTAGATTGGGAGGGCTGCTGTGGTAAAGGCTGTGAACCCAGCAGCAGAAACAACACAGACTCCTGGCCTCACAGCTCTGGGGCCAGAGGCTGAGATCAAGGCATCGGCAGGATCGGTTCCTCGGAGGCCTCTCTCCTTGGCTTGCAGATGGCATCTTCGTGCTCCCACATACTCTCCCTGTACGTGTGCCTGCCTCCAAATGTCCCCTTTTTATGAGGACAGCAGGCATAATGGACTAGGGCCCACCCTAGTAACCTCAATTTACCTGGATAACTTCTGTAAAGACTCTCCAAATAAGATCACATTCTGAGGTGCTGAGAGGTAAGAGTTCAACGCAGGAATGTGGTAGGAATGTAATTCAATCTGTAACGCTCTTTCAGTTCCTGTGACCCAGAAGGTCTGTCATCAGCTAACTGTCTCCTCACCTGACCTTCTGGTGATCTCTACGCCACAACGTCGGCAATACCTGTCTTCATGCCAACGACATTCAAATCTTTACCACGAGCCTAGTTCTCTCTCCTACTTCTAGATGTGAAGCCAACTGCCTGCTCAGCACCTCAGCCCAGATGTCCAGAAACCTGACTCAACATGCCCCTCCCTGCCCTGGCATTCACTTTTGCCCCGGGAAAAGAGGCATACTCCATGGAGGCTAAGACCATGCACCATGGAGCCAGAAAGGTTGGAACCCTGCTCTCCTTGCTTCCCAGCTCTATGACCTTGGGCTAGTTATTTCCCATTTCCTCCCCTAGTAATGTGGATTGATAGGCTCCCTATAAAGAGCAGTTAATGCATATAAAAGGATTAGAAAAAAGTCTTAGATAATACAGGATCTAATACACATCAACCATTCATTAAGTTAACTATGTGCGTGAAGCCATTCTCCCAGGAACTTAAGCTTAAAAAAAAAAGTGACTCTTAGGATCAGCTTGTCAATTGCTACCAAAAAACAAGATTTTGATAGGGCATGCATTGCACGTCTCCATCAGTTTGGGTAATGCTGCCATCGTACTGATATGAAGTCTTCTAATCCACGGGCAGGGCATGTCTCTCCGTTTATTTAGGTCTTAACCCCTTTGAGTGATGATTTATGGTGGTCAGTTTACAAGCCTTACAGTTCTTTTTGTTAGATTTACTTCTAATTATTTTGCAATGTTTGCTATTATTATGAAAAGGACTCTTTTCTTAATTTAATTTCCCTGTTCTTCATTGCAAATACATAGAAATCTAACTCATTTTGTATACAGATCTGGTATGCTGCATCCCAGTAGAACCTGTTTATCAGTGCTAACAGTGTTTCAGTGAATTACTTAAGTCTTTCTGGATATAGCATCATAGAGTTCATTTGACTTCTTCCTTTCCAACCTGGATGCTGTTTGTTTCATTTTCTAACCCAAGTATTACCTTTTGCACAATGTTGAATCGAAGTGGCAGGAGTGGACATCCCAGTTTTATCACTAAGTATGATGTTAGCTGAGGGATTTTCAAAGCTATCCTTTATCCATTTAAGGCATTTCATCTCTCTTTCTAATGAGGCTTTCATTTTGTTTCATGTTGATTTGCATCATGAAAGGGTATCCTCAGTCCCTTGCCCACCGCTCCTAATGTGATCTTCCTAAAATGCGAAGCTCATGACATCACAGCTTTTTCCTCAGACTACAGGACACTGTCCAGCCACAGGCCCCTCCTCATTTCACACCAGTTTTGCTTTACCCTTTAGCTTTTGGCAACAAATTGATTAAGACTTCCTAACATCCTTTGCTACTTCTTCCCTCCGTGATTTGTTCTTTCTGTCCCTCCGTTTGGAATGTAATTGCTATGACCATTCATTTGTCCCTATAATTCTTTTCAAATTGCATGATTTCATCTTAGACAACTTCCCTAAATGCAACGTAGGTAAGCTTCCCTTCTTCTACGCAATCAACACTCTGTGTACACAGGTATCATTACAATTACCACACGACATTCTAATGTTATATTTATGTTATGGCTCTGTCTTTCCCCAGAGACCATCAATTTGGTAAAGGCATTGTCTCTGCCTTATTGACCTTTGTTTCACAGCATTTAACACAGTAGCTTATAAACAGTATATAACATGTGAGATTGTTGAATGAATGAATGAATGAATGAATGACTCATCAAATTGATTCTTCACTTGACGGGCATGGTGATTTTCCTAAAGTGCAAATTTGATTATCACATTCAATTGCTAAAAAACCTTCAATACCTGCAGATACATTTCAGGATCAAGTCCAAATTTCTTAACAGGGTATCAAAGATTCTCCAGGATCTGCCCTGGCCCCGCCTCTCTCCATCTTTTATAACACACCCAATGCTCTAACTGGCACCCAGTGCTCACTCAAGCCTCCTACTTCGGCTTATGTCACACCCTCTGTCTCAGGGTGCCTTGAACACCCTTTTCTACTGTTTATCTGGAAACCACCCAATCATTTTCTCAAGAGTCAGCTCAAACACCACCATTTGTTTATACGGCTGTCTATTTTGCTTGGATGTTTTAAAGGCACCTCAAACTCACCAGATCTAGAACTAAACTCATGATCACCTCTACCCTACCTCTGCTGATAAAAAGAGGACACATTTCCTTTCCCATGTGTCCTAGCTCAATAATGACTCCACTGCCTATCTGATGCCCAAGTCATTGTGACCCATTACTGATTTCACCACCTCTCTTCTACAGCCTTTTTTTGCTCCCAGGCGTCTCTGAAATCCATCCATTTCTCTCTGGCTCCACAACCACCTTATTCTAAGCTATCGCCGTGTTTTCCCTCATCTTGTATGCCAACCTCTTCAATGACCCCTTCTGCCTCCACACTGGCCTCCCCATCCAGCATCTGGGGTGCAAATCTCATCATTTGCTCCTCCCCAATGTGCAGTCCTGAAAAGACTCCCGTTACTCTGATGATCAATACCAAACCCCATTGTGGCCTCTAAAACTGGGTGTTTAATTCTCCCCCACCACAGCTCCTGCCTCCCAGCCGTTTGTCACCTCTGCTTTGAGCATTCTCTCTCTCCTCCCTTCAACTAACTAATGATTACTCAGCCTTCTGATTTCAACTTACACTTCATCTCCCCGGAAAAACCTGGTTGTATACCCTTGTCTAGGCCTGCCTATGAAATCAAGTCCCTTTTCTTCACAGCTTTTATCTCAGTTTGCAGTAATGTCCTCATTTGAATTAGATTACTATGTCCGCAGACTAGAAACCCATGGGAGCAGGCACCATGGCGTCATGTCCCTATTGTCCAGCACATGCTGGTGCAGAGAAGGCACTCAATAAAGTATTTGTTAAGCAAAATCTTTATCATTGTAACTCTCAAGTAGGAATGGCCAGTTCCCTCCTGCGGGTCCCACTGCGCCTTGTCGGTACCCTGGCACAGCATGTAGGACATCCTGTGAGCATCCTCTGTTGATGTATCTTCTCCTACTAGACTATGAGTTCTATCCTACTAGACTATGAGTTCTACCTGGACAGGCTTCTTCATGGCAATCCCTGGCACTCAGCAGAAGCACAATAAATATCTCAAGACTGGAAGGCATATTCAAGGGATGGGTGGATTCTGGGGGCTACAAATTAAAATGACAAATGTTTCATTGGTAAATACCATGAAAGGGGTGAGGAGATCGACATGGGTTTCTACAGCAGGGTTATTTGGCTCAAAGACACAGAGGCTCAGGAGAGATGGACTGTGGACTCCCCCGCCTCAGGATTAGTTGCTGCTAATGTAGACTTGGTGAGGCTCTGAAGGCAGGGACCAGGACCCATGAGTGGAAGCTGCAGGTGGCAGCCACGGGAAGGAGCCTGTGTTCCCACTACTGGCAATGACCAAGCAGGATGCCACAGCCACCACACAGCCCTGCCTTTGCTACAGCTTCAACTAAATCCCTGATGTTCAAGAGCATTTGTTGAATACCTAATACATGAAAGCCGGGAACCAGGGAGCTAGAGACAGAGAAGATCCATGCTGCAATGAAGAAGAGCTCACAGATGACCACACAGACGGCCTCCAACCCTCCATCCCGAAGACATCACTTCTGTCAATTAAAAGGGCCATCTCATTTGTTTCAATAAGTAACCCTTCAGTCAAAAAAGATAAATTTCTTTGGGTCTATTGACATGTGACCCCCTGGCTGTCAATCAATGTTGGGAAAAGCAGGACAGAGAAACCAATTGAAGGTATAATTTGATTTTTGCAACAGTTGCCAAAGGGATGGCAATGCCTCATGGGAAAGGGGTTACATTCTAACAACAAAGCTACCAACTCTCTTTTTCAAAGACACTCGCAAACCTCTAAAAGAATTGATCTGAGAGCCACAACTGACTGTCAAGGGCATACCTTGCTTGGGTGGCGACAACAGTCAATATCTTTGCTCGTGGTCCACAAAGAACGCATGGAGGGGAGGGGAGTGGTGGGGTTTGCAATCAGGGGCCCTCATGTTAGCTGTGTAATTGAGGACAGTCTTCTTGACCTCTCTGAGCCTCAGCTGATTCCTTCCTGAACAAAAGGGAAACATTCAACACAGAAAGGCTTGCTAGGTAAATCAGAAGAGAATCAGCACAGCGTCAGGATCCCAGATGCATGCTAAACACTCCAGCCACCACCTGCTTCGTGTATCCTGTGATCCCCTGACCAAAATGACAAATACACAGACATCAGGCAGCACCAGCCGGAGTGCAAGGTGAGTGGAGCATTCAATGCAGCCTGGACGTTTACAAGTTACGTAACTTCAGTGCAATCATTTAACATCTTCAAGCCTCAGTTTCGGCCCCTGAAAAGTGCCTCCCACACAGGGATCCTTCAAGGCTCAAATGAAAGATAGATGCAAAGGACTCCGTGAAACTTGAGTTATTATCACTGCAAGTAGAAATACTATCATATTATTTCTTTAATTACACATTTATTTTCCTCCTTCTATCATACAAGAGAAAGACCACATGATTCCTGAAAGAAATTTGGCAATAGCCTTTCTCTGCAGTGGGAGCCTCGGAGTTTTGTAATACTAGAACAGAACGGCCGAAGCAATGGAGCTCCAGCCCCGCTCCCTCCGTGACCTCGGCATCACAGAAGATGCAGCCTCAGTCTTGGACAGATGGAGAAAAGGAATCTGTTTTTAAGTTACAACCATGAAGAGAAGAGTACCACCACCGATACAACCTGAGGACTGTCAGAAGAGCCCTAGAATGGAGACACTGCAGAGAAGATGCTAAAATAAAAAGGTGTGAAAGCAGAATGACACCAATTTTAGTGTAAGAAGGGGAGAGTTTCAAAAAAGCAGGCCCAAGTAAAATGAGCATAAAGCCATTGTGCTGCAGCAAAAATTGGAAAAGCATTCCTTTTCCATTCAAAAGCCTGCCTTTTCTTCTCTCTGCAGACAAGGTGGAGGAGAGGGAGGAGAAGGGAGGGAGGAACCAATCCACCATCAGTGGATGATGAAATGAGTGCAGGGGTCTGGAAAGGCTCAGAGCAGAACACTGGGATCCCACGTGACACTGTGAGGCGCTAAGCAGGGAACTCTTGTCCAATCTAAGGCTAACAATGCAATTAAAATAAAAATCCAACTCATTTTCAACAAGTGAAACTCTCAGATGCCAATTCCGTATTTGATCACAAATTTTTTGACTAAATTTCAGTAATCTTTCTTTAAAAAAAAAGGAGGGGGTTCTTTTTCTAACACTAATGCATTTCACTGTCAAAACATTAGGAAACAGTGAGAAGCAAAAAGAAGAAAAATTGCCTCTAATCCCAAAATACAGAAATAACCCTTGTTAACATCTTGGTGTATATTCTTCTACACATTTTTCTATGCATATATATAAATGCTTATTTTTATAAGAACCGGATCATATCATTCACACTGTTTTATAACTTGCCTTTTATTTCTTAAGTCATAGATGTTTTTCTAGGTTAATAGTCTCCTTCGACTTTTATTTTTAATGGTCATATGTCATAATGTAATTTCCTGCTGTTGGACATTTTTGTTGCTTCTGATAATCCTGGTATTATAAATAATGCTTCAACAGACAACCCAACATACACAATGTTGGTGCACTCATCCATGTTTTTCTTTGACATGGAATTGTTAGTCAAAAAATTTGTTTAAGATGGTAGACTAAGTAACAGACCCTCCTCAAATATATCCACATCCCAGTCCCAAGAACCTGTGAAAATGTGACCTTACATAGAAAAGAGACTTTGCAAATGACTTTGAGATGAGGGGATTATCCTGGGTCATCCTAGTAGACTCTCAGTGTAATCACAAGGGTCTTCGTTAGGGAAAGAAGGAAGCAGGAATGTCAGAGAGGAAACTGAAGGTGCAACACTGCAAGCTCTGGAGATGCAGGAAGGGTCCATGAGCCAAGAGATGCAGGCAGCCTGCAGAAGCCAGGAGGGCAGTGAGACAGACTCTCCCCAAGAGCCCTGGGAATGAAGGCATTTCACCCACTGAGACCTCTGGCCTCCACAACTGCAAGATAACAAGTCTGTGCTGTTTTAAGCCCCTCAGTTGACAGTATTTCTTACAGCAGCAATAAGAACCACATATAAAATAAATTTAAATGCTTAAGAGTATGTTACTTCTGAAGTAAACAATATTTGATAAGTCACTACAACCTTCCTATTCTGGTCCTGCAAGCTGAGCAGCATCTGTACTCCTGAGCTGTGGGCAGTGGGCAGACTGTCCCCAGAATGGAAGTGACCCTGTCTTGAGCATCCACTATGGGCCAAGCACTACCCCGGACTCATCTCATCTCTTTCCCTAAACTTGTAAACAAGAACTCATTTGACACAATTTTACAACTTAACAAACAAGAGCTCAGAAATGTCAAGTGACTTCCCGTAGAAGCACGTATGTATTCATCCATCATCCATCAGCTAGTAGAACACCTACGAACATCCAGATGCTGAAGTTTAGGCTGCAGCATGTATAAGACCTAGTCTCAGCCCTTGGGGGAACTTCCCTACCAGGGACAGACCCGAGAAGTGGAGAGCCAGGGGCGCCTAAGTCCGGCCTGCCCACGCGCAGAGCCTCCCCTGCCCATCTCCGCCAAGCTTGCATGTCTCTCTTCCTCTGCTCCTTTTTCTATTGCTCCTAATACCTAATACCCAAAATTCCACTTCATTAAATTTAGATTTAAAATGCCTAAATCTATTACCCCATTTACTATCACCCCAACCAAAATGCGGGCTCTACGGGGGCAGGAATCTTTCTTTCTTCCAGCCATGGATTTTCCCCACACACTGAGAATAGTGCCTTGCACAAGGCAGGCCCTCAGGAAGTAACTGTTGAATTACTGTTCCCAACCCCTGCAATTTCCCCTGTACCCCACTGCTCCCCAGCTCCTTCCACATCTGCAGATGTCTCCTCTGCAAAGGTCTGCCTCCCACCTGCCTCCAAATCATGTCCACAAGAAAAGCACATTAGGCAAGGAAGAAAGAGAACACTGCATTTGAAACAAAGCAATATTTCACAGATAATGCCAGAACGTCTTCGGAATCTCATCCAAATCATTTAACTAAAGTAAGGAAGGAAGTCAAGCCTCTCTGCAAATCCAAAGAAAACCAAGCATTACATGTAAAAGAGGAGGGAAAAAAAACCCAAATCAAATTCTGAATCCTATTTGAGAAACAAGGTTTGTGTAAGGTGCCCGCGGTGGTGCAAAGCTGTTTCGTGAGAAAGGGCAGCCCTGTGTGGCCACACAGGGGAACTGCAACGTTCAAACGTCGCCTGCCGCCGCATCAACCATGTTCCTCTTCCTCAGGGCACCAGAGGAAGGAGTCTGTGGCCCCTGTTTTAGAAGTTCCTGCCCTATTTAATAGCCAATGAAAGGGAGCAGATACCAGTGAACCAAATTATCATGACTTTTGAAACAAGAGCGAGATTCCTAAGGGCTCGCTGTGCATCATGTAATGTGTCCAGTGCTCAAATTAACAGCCTGACTTCATCAGAAGTGGCTATTTTTGTCTCCGTTTTACAAATGAGGAAGTCGAGGCTTAAAGGAGTCAATGACTTGCTAAAATGTCTCATGGCTAAGAACTGGCTGACCCTAGAGTTTGCTGGGACTCCGTGTTTCCATCTGAATCCGGAATGCTCATCCCTCCCTGTGTACATCACCCTCAGGCATTTTCTGGGTGCTTGCTGTGTTCCAGGTACCTTGCACACACACAACACTCGAGGTAACTCTCATCCCAGGGATACAGATGCAGAAGCTGCAGCTCCAAGAGATGAAGTGGCTGGCCCTGGAAGACACAGCTAGCAAGCAGCAGAGTCAAGATTCCCTCCCTGGTCCTGCGACTTCAGACACAGGTCAGGTATCCCCTAACTGAAATGCCCGGGACCAGAAACATCTCTGATTTTTGTGCATTTTGGAACATCTGCACATACATAATGAGCTATCTTTGGAATGAGACCCAAGTCTAAACATGAAATTCATTTCTGTTTCATATATACCTTATCCACACAGCCTGAAGGTAATTCTATGTGATACTTTTGATAATTTGGTGCCTCAAACAAAGTCTTGACTGCATTTTGACTGTGACATATGACATCAAGTAAGGGTGGAATTTTTCACTTGTGGTGTCATGTAAGTGCTCAAAAAGTTTAGGATTTGGGAGCATTTTGGATTTCAAGTTAGGGATGCTCGATCTGCACAACTGTTCATTCCAGCGTACCACAGAGGCACAAGAGAGGCACAACAATGGCTCAGCATCTAGATTGTGCAATGAGAGGCCTCAAAAGGGGAGAAAGGGAGGGAAAGAGAGAAAGGGAGAAAGGGCAGGGCGGGGGCAGAGCACTACAAATGCAAAGCAGGCCACCAGGATGCCCAGAGCAGCCAGGTGGTGTGAAGACACTCACAAAGAGGCTGGGCTGCAGGCAAATGGGCAGCTCCCTGCAGCCAAGCCTGAGCATCTGGCAGCAAGGAGCCCTGAGCTCTTTCCCTAAAGATGCCTCTGTGGACAGAGCTGCCCATGCCAGCCCCTAGCAGACCTGATAGGCCACTAGTCCTGCGGTGTGATGCTATCTGTCTGCCTTCAGTTTCCAGTTTACCACTCTATTTGTGCAAACTGTATCGAGCTATACTGAGAGAATCCAGGTAAAACTGAGAATGAGTGAAATACCAAGGTTTCTCTTTCAAGAAAGTTCCAAATGAGCAATACAGGGGACAGCCACTGCCTACCACCCTGCTCCTTCCCTCCCCTCCTGCTACTCCAGGAACTCACATTCAGCCTCATGCCTAGGATCTGGCCCTACAGAGCTGCTCATGTTTCCCTGAAACCAGTACATGGCGTCAGCCACCTGCTTCTCCACATGCTGTTACGTTGAAGGCTTTTTTATGTACTTAGTCTCACCTAGGCCTGAACTGCTTTCTTTATTCATCTGCTCAACACACTGAGTGCCTTAAAGATGGTACCTATCTACGTGATCTGTATTTCCAGAACTAAGTCCAGTGCTTAATACATAGTAGGTGCTCAGTAAATATTAAATAAATGAAAGATAAACAAACTATATAGCCTGTCTACCTACATAATAATTCAGTTGCAGGGAATAGGGTAGATTCAAAAGCACAAAGCTCTGTGAGGCGGACAGTGGTGATGTTTGCACAGCAATGTCAACACACTTACTGCTGGTCAGCTCACACTTGGAAATGGTTACAGGGGCCAGCACAGTGGCTCACACTGTGTTCCCAGCACTTTGGGAGGCTGAGGCACAAGAACTGCTTCAGGCCAGGAGTTTGAGACCAGCCTGGGCAATAGGGTAAGACCTCATCTCTACAAAAAAATACTTCTTTTTGTCTTTTTTTTTTTTTTTTGAGACAGAGTTTCGCTCTTGTTACTCAGGCTGGAGTGCAATGGCGCAATCTCGGCTCACCACAACCTCTGCCTCCTGGGTTTAGGCAATTCTCCTGCCCCAGCCTCCCAAGTAGCTGGGATTACAGGCACGCGCCACAAAGCCCAGCTAATTTTTTGTATTTTTAGTAGAGACAGGGTTTCACCATGTTGACCAGGATGGTGTCGATCTCTTGACCTCGTGATTCACCCGCCTCAGCCTCCCAAAGTGCTGGGATTACAGGCGTGATCCACCTGCCTCGGCCTCCCAAAGTGCTGGGATTACAGGCATGAGCCACCACGCCCAGCCTCCCAAAGTGCTGGGATTACAGGCGTGAGCCACCGAGAAAATACTTTTTAAATTATAGGCAGGCATGGTGGCACACACTTGCAGTCCTAGCTACTTGGGAGACTGAGGTGGGAGGATTGCTTGAGCCCAGGAGTTCGAGACTGTAGTTAGCTATAATTGCACCACCACATTCTAGTCTGGGCAACAGAGCAAGGCCCTGTCTCAAAAAAAAAATTATTACAATGGCAAATTTAGCATTATAATGTATGCATTCCACCAAAACTTTTTTAGATAATTTTTTAAAAACATAGTCCACAGTCTTTCAGCTCTAGACAACTGCCCAGTTCCTGCAGCGAGGTGGCAGCTAGGCACGCAGAGGGCTTGCCAACTGCCAGTCCCACCAGCCTTGAACAGAGCTGCTGCACACTCCACAGTCCTGTTCCGAGGCCATCAACCTTCATCCCCAGAAGCACAGCAGCTTGGTCTACCTCACAGTGACTTTCAAAGCCAAATTCCTCAAGTTTCAAACTTGGGCTGTGAGTGCATTAAAGTGAGGGACTAACTTCTCCCAATGCCTAGAACCTAGCCCAGAATCCTGCGCCCAGCCAGACTCATTAGAAAAGAACGTTAGCTGCCGAGCACCGAGCACAGATTACGTGTCCAATTTTCTGGATGGTATTGCCATTTTCCACCAAAGAGAATAAATTCCAAGGCTGATACCATCTCAGTGCCGAATGAAACAATGAAAAACTGAATGAGGTCCTGAATGAACGACTTAAGTGGGAAATCGAGAGCGGCCGTCTCTGGCAGCTGGACCAGAGAGGTTCAGAACGCTACGCAGCGCATCTCACATGACAGCCGGCATCTTGGAAACGCCTGAGTCCAGAATCATATCAGCCTGACTATACCTACAGAATACATCCAGATTTCCCAATAGTTATTGCCTATAAATTCCCAATAAATTGCCTTTTAAGGGAGAGAAGGAGGGGGAGGGTAGGGGACTCAGAATATACTTATTCATTCTAGTCTCCAAACACGGATAAGGTCAGTGCAGAAGCCCATTAACTCCAGAAGCAAGAAGGTGGTTGTAAAAAGAGAACTGACTGACAAATTATATTTAAAAAGAAGGTTGGCCAGGCGCAGTGGCTCAAGCCTGTAATCCCAGCACTTTGGGAGGCCAAGGCGGGTGGATCACGAAGTCAAGAGATCGAGACCATCCTGGTCAACATGGTGAAACCCCGTCTCTACTAAAAATACAGAAAATTAGCTGGACATGGTGGCGCGTGCCTGTAATCCCAGCTACTCAGGAGGCTGAGGCAGGACAATTGCCTGAACCCAGGAGGCAGAGGTTGCGGTGAGCCGAGATGGCGCCATTGCACTCCAGACTGGGTAACAAGAGCGAAACTCCGTCTTAAAAATAAATAAATAAATAAATAAATAAATAAATAAATAAATAAATAAATAAATAAAAAGAAGGTTTCACATTAATTAACAAATGGAAAGGAGGAGAAATTTTTAGAGAAACTAAAAGTATCTCCCCTAATAAAAGAATTGCTAATTTAAATCATTCGTGAAGATACAAAAAATTTAGAAAGAGTAAAATCTCTATGCTGTGTATCCTTTATTACAGTACGGAGCAGACAAATGGGGAGAAGTCACCCGGCACCCACATGTACTCCACAGACACAGCCACACCCACACAGGCAGGGTGGCTCCAGGCAATGGGGACATGGAGATGCACAGAGCCGCACCTCATCCTCCGACTCATTCTCTTTAATGTTTACAACCACACTTCACAAGACAGAAACTGCATTTGCTGCTCACTTCATCCCAATGGCTCCTCAGCATGTAATTTGGCTTCTGCCTATAAACTCTATAAACTTCCCCTAAACACTTCATAAGTCGTCAACAAATCCACATTGCCAAATCCAGTGGATATTTTTCCCATTTCTCCAACTGGGTCTCCCTGCCATTAATTGTGTGCCTTTTCTAGCCAACTCCTGGGTTTCTGTGGCACAGCCTGCCTTCTTCCTTCTTCCTCTCCAGTCTCCTCTGTGAACAGCTCTTCACTTTCCCATCCCTTGGACACTGGGATGCAGAATTCAGATTGGCCCGATTTCCTCTCCCACAAGATCATGCCTTGAGTGACTGCTGCCATTCTGTGGCTGTCTTCTCCCCTGCCTGGTACTAACCGCCATGTCTATCTCTGTCTCAGACTTGGTTGGACAGCTAGCCATGGCACCCTGGGCCTCCGTGCAGCACAGGCCCACAGCCTCAGCGAGTCCAAGTGGAACTCTGTATGGGCACGCCCCTCCTCCCTCCATCCACAGCCCCACAAGTCAGGAACCAAAATCTACCCCACCACATCCTGCCAATCCCTGATGTGTGTCAGTTTTATCACTGAATGTCCCCTGGATGCAGCCTCTCCTGCCCATAGCTAACTCCTGGTTCAAGCCCGAATCATCTCTCTGCCCCATCAGCAGCAGCCCCCTACCCTCTCTCTAGTCTAGCATGAGCAGGCTGCTGGGATGATGGGGCCACAACACCTGGCATTGCTCATAATAAGGTAATGCCTTCGGTGTAAGTACTTGCTAGGTACTAGGAAATGTGCCAAATGCTTTGATGGATAAACAGATTCAATGCCAGCACTCCCTTTATAAAATGAGTACTAGGCTGGGCACACTGGCTCATGCCTGTAATCTTAGCACTTTTGGAGGCCAAGGTGGGCAGACTACCTGAGTGAAATCCCATCGCTACTAAAAATATAAAAATTAGCCAGGCATGGTGGTACCTGTCTGGAATCCCAGCTACTGGGGAGGCTGAGGCATGAGAATCACTTGAACCTGAGAGGCAGAGGTTGCAGTGAGCCAAGATCGTGCTACTGTACTCCAGCCTAGGTGACAGAGTGAGACTCCATCTCAAAAAAATAAAATGAAATAAAATATAAAAAATAAAAATAAAACAAAATAATAAAAATAGCAAAAAATGGTGGTGTGTGCCTGTAGTCCCAGCTATACTCGAGAGGTTGAGACAGGAGAATCACTTGAACCTGGGAGACAGAGGTGATAGTGAGTTGAGATTACACCACTGCACTATAGCCTGGGCAACAGAGCGTGTCTCCATCAGAAAAAAAAAAAGGAAAGGAAAGGCAGAAGTCCATGGGGCTGAAGTATCTTACCTGAGATTACCTACAAAGGCAGGAGCTGAGCCATAGTTCAAACCAAAACAACCTGCCCGGAGCCCAGGCTATTAGCCAGGCTATCCTGCTGCCTCTGCTTACCTCTCAGAATCATTCCTCACCCTTCACTGCACCCCACCCCTCAAAACATATGACCCAGGGAGACCCGACTGCTTCCTACATATGCACTTTTCTCTCTTCACGCTGCTCCCTCTGCTTCAGTGCCATGATCCTGCCTCCCTCGATGCCTGGAGCGGCCAGGGTGCCCCAACCGTCCATGCTGTCCACATCTCCTCCAGGAGCCCCACCTGCACGCACCGCAGCATGTTATGCACATGTATACCCAGACCAGGTGGAGTGCAGTCCAACTGGAATAGCAACCACAGTGGGTAACACTCATCATGATGCCCAAAAGGCTTGAGAGAAAGCTCCCCAAAACTGACCCTGCCAAAATCAGCCCCACCAAAATCAACCCACCAAAATCAGCCCCACCAAAATCAGCCCACCAAAATCAGCCCACCAAAATCAGCCCCACCAAAATCAACCCACCAAAATCAGCCCACCAAAATCAGCCCCACCAAAATCAACCCCGCCAAAATCAACCCACCAAAATCAGCCCCACCAAAATCAGCCCACCAAAATCAGCCCCACCAAAATCAACCCCGCCAAAATCAACCCAGCCAAAATCAACCCACCAAAATCAGCCCTACCAAAATCAGCCCACCAAAATCAGCCCACCAAAATCAGCCCCACCAAAATCAACCCCGCCAAAATCAACCCACCAAAATCAACCCACCAAAATCAGCCCTACCAAAATCAGCCCACCAAAATCAGCCCACCAAAATCAGCCCCACCAAAATCAACCCCGCCAAAATCAACCCAGCCAAAATCAACCCACCAAAATCAGCCCACCAAAATCAGCCCACCAAAATCAGCCCCACCAAAATCAACCCACCAAAATCAACTCCGCCAAAATCAACCCACCAAAATCAGCCCTGCCAAAATCAACTCCGCCAAAATCAACCCACCAAAATCAGCCCCACCAAAATCAACTTGGCCAAAATCAACCCACCAAAATCAACCCTGCCAAAATCAACCCACCAAAATCAGCCCCACCAAAATCAGCCCACCAAAATCAGCCCACCAAAATCAGCCCCGCCAAAATCAACCCCGCCAAAATCAACTCCGCCAAAATCAACCCACCAAAATCAGCCCCGCCAAAATCAACCCACCAAAATCAGCCCCACTAAAATCAACCCACCAAAATCAACTCCACCAAAATCAGCCCACCAAAATCAACCCCACCAAAATCAGCCCCACCAAAATCAACCCACCAAAATCAGCCCCACCAAAATCAGCCCACCAAAATCAGCCCCACCAAAATCAGCCCACCAAAATCAGCCCACCAAAATCAGCCCCCCAAAATCAGCCCCCCAAAATCAGCCCCTGGGCAATAATGCACACTCATCGGGTCCCATGGCTCCCTCCCCAGCAGCCAGCCTGAGCATCAGCAGTGAGTGCCGTCACACCAATGTACGGACATGAGCTTAGACCAACCCAACTTTCAACTGGAAAGAAGAAAAGCCGTAAGTGTAATCTCCCTCCAGCCCTAACCTTCTGGCGTAGCAACTGCAGCCCTGACTGAAAAGTCTTTCCTCCTGGACAGCCATGCTCTCAGTCATGCCCAGGGTCGGGAACAGATGGGACACATGGTCCTCACCTCCAGGGAGCTCGAGTTCCCATGGGGAGTCGGGATTGTGAACACCCACAGGAGTGTGTGCAAGCCCTCCGACACAGCACAGTTAAAGAAGGGAGGAAAGGCATGAGCATCATTTCTAGGAAATATTTTCCCCAGACATCCCAGGGTCTGGCAATTGTAGGACAAGATCCTCCACTCTTCCAGCATGAGAAATATCAGATACCAGGCTGGGGTCTAGAAGGCCACATGCAGCAACAAAGCAAGCAGGCAGCCCTGCAGGATGGGAGTGCTGGCTTCTAGACACCTGCACTTAGAGCTTAGCCAACTCACCCCTCAGTCTTCATCTTCCAAATGTGGCTACAGCCTTCTTATCCAGTGAAAAAACATCAGCTCCCACAGCCAAAGCCCTGTGCTGGGCCTGGGCCTGACATGTTGCCCCACTCCCTCCCAGCTGAGCCAAGAACTGGTGCTGCCTCCATTGAAGAGATGGGGAGGGAAAGCAACGTGTCCTCCACCTCCCAGCAAGCATGATTGCTACTTAGCTTGTTTGAATGTAAAACCGACAGTCTCTCCATTATAGTACTAATGACAAAAAAAGGTAGCTGAATCAATCAGATAGGAGTATTCACTGGCAACTGCCTGTATTTTCACAATGGTATCAGGTCACACAGGACACAGAGGGGTCTAAGTGATAGTTCATGGCCTTAAAAAAAAATGAAAAACTTACAGGAATCAGGTTGATATGGGAGTATGCAGGATTAATGTCAATATCCAAGCGACAGAGAGCACAGGAATGAACAAACAGCTAAGGCTTTGGGACCTAAGAGCAACACTGACAATTAGGTAGAGAATTAATGGTTATACCACAGATTTTTATAAGAGGATTGCAAAAACAAGGATGAAACAGTTTAGGGAGTGGGATAGAAGGGGTAAGAAACACCTTTACACACACACCACATGCCAAAAGCACATGAGGTACTTTGCACCCAGCATCCTCTGAATCCTACAACAGTCTTCGGAAAGCCACCACCATCCCCACTTCACAAGGGTGGAAATGGAGGTTCTGATAACTGACTGAGACCATCAGCTGGTAGCAGCTGAAACGGCTCTTGAGCCTATGTCTGACTGGTATAAAGGCAGCTTCACCTCCAGACATGTGGCATTTATAGGAACATGAAGGCATGTGAATGGGAATATCTCAAGGAAACTTGGAAATGTAAGAGGAAAGCTCAAGTAGGGAGATGGGGCTGATGATGAGTTTTAAGCTCCTACGATTTCATAAGCATGAATCTGTATTTCTTTCTTTCATTTCTAAATGAAAAGTCCACACGAAAGCGGACCCAGAATCTCTACAAAGAAACAAGATTAATTAAAATGGGAACATTTCCATTTTCTCAACGATTAACTGAAGGGAAAGCTTCCCCTCTCCGGCACCCAGAAAATATGCATTACGGATAAAAGGAGAAGCTGAAGTTTTACAGATATCTATGCAGCAACTGCATGAAATGCGGCTTAGGGCTGTAAGTCATATACATGGACAAGACTGAAAAAGACATCAAGCCATCATCGCCCCTCCCCAAACACCAGCTTTCTCCTCCGTCAGGTCACTTGCTCGATAATGACATGCAGTGACAATGAGGTAGTTAAAGGTATCTCACTAGTGTGGCAACTTCATCATTTTGTCACCACACACTCTGATCATTTCAAAGTGATCAGGATGATTTTTTAGATTTGTCAATAACATATAGTGAAGATGACATTGGCATAATGTAAGATGAACCATTTTCAGGTGAAAACTTTGGCGGCATTTAGTGCATTCACAATGTTATGCCACCGCCTCTACCCAGTTCTAAAACATTTTTTTCAACCCAAAAGGAAACCCTACATGCATTTAGCAGCTGATTCCCCTTCTCCCCACCCAGGCCCTGAAAACCACCAATCTGCATTCTGTGTCTATGGATTTTCTTACTCCGAGTATCTCCTATACATGGAAGCATATTTCACTTCACTTCTCTCACTCAGCCTGTTCTCCAGGCTCATGCGCTGCAGTGGGCATCACCGCTTTCTCCCTTCTCATGACTGGACAGTACATCATCGTAAGGCCCTTCCACATTCTGTCTGTCCTTTCATCTGTCGATGGACATCTGGGCTCTTTCCACCTTTGGGTTGCTGTGAGTCATGCTATTATGAACATGGGTGTGCACGTACTTGCTTGGATACCTGTTTAGGTCCTCTTGGGCCTGTACCTCTCGGTGGAATTGCTGGATCCTAGGCTAACTGTCTGTGTCAGTGTTTGAGGAGCTGTATTCCACTCCCACCAGTCATGTGCCTGGGTTCCGAATTCTCCACATCCTCACTAACACCTGTTATTAACACCTGTGTGATCACAGCCATCCTAGTGGATGTGAACTGGTGCTTCGTTGTGGTTTTGATTTACACTCGGTAACAACTTTTTATTTCAAGTATTACTGATGTTTACTGTAAAAAACTAATAGCAATTTTATTTTTATTTACTTAAAAATAAATGAATATTTCGCAGCTTCCTTAGAGATGCAGAGGCTACTCTGGGCTCATGTTGCTCCCATGCTTATCCCATTCATGTTGGTTCATCTGCTGTCCCTCCAGAGACTATGAGTTATTCAGCAGGCATTTATTAAAAGCCTACTATGTCCCACATACCGTTCAAAACACTGAGAGTGGAGCAGTAAACAAAACCTGGTGCGTCTCCCCATAGAACTTACACCCTACTGAAGGAGACACGAGAACTATTCAGCACATAAAAGATCTGTGGGCTACGGAGAAAAATCATTTTTGAGGGGTGGGGAAGCATGAAGCTGGAGAGAGTGAAATGCACCCCCGATCTGGATGGCCTGGCCCCAGGCCTGTTCCCCTGGACACTGGCCCCTTGGGCAGCACCATCCTCCTGGCCTTCAATCCATCTGCCCCTGCCTTCCAGGGAGGACCAGACATGACAGCAAGAAATTCCAAAGGAAAACGGACTTAACTCTGAGGATGGTGAGGAATCATCCTAACTCGTGCTAGCAGCAACTACTCAGCTGATTTGGAGGGCTACTGAGCCAGGGCTGGCAGCACCAGCCTATAAAGCAATAAAAGCAGTAAAGCAATAAAAGCAGCAGCAAAGAACTGAAATTCTGGAAATATGCTGGAAAAACAAAACAAAGGAAATGAGCCACACAGATCTGAAAACAAAAATGGCTCAAATGTATTTAGTCTTTTTTTTTTTGAGAGAGAGAGAGAGAGAGAGAGAGAGAGAGAGAATCTCACTCTGTCACCCAGGCTAAAGGGCAGTGGTGGGATCACAGCTCACTGTAGCCTCAACCTCCCGGGCTCAACTGATCCTCCCACCTCAGCCTTCTGAGTAGCTGGGACTACAGGTGTGTGCCACTAGCTGTTTTCTGCATTTTCAGTAGAAATGGGTTTCACCATGTTGCCCAGGGTGGCCTCAAACTTCTGGACTCAAGCATTCCACCCACCTTGGCTTCAAAAGTGCTGGGACTACAGGCGTGAGCCACTGTGCCCTGCCATGTGTGGGTCTTTTACATGACTTTTTAAAAGCATTTAATTGGAAGCAATAAAGTCCTTATATCAATCTTCTTATATTGTTCTTTTAACAAACAGAAGCCCTATCAAGATGCTCATCATTTATCATTTCTGGAAGTGGCAGTGGGGTGGGGACAGCTGGAGCTGCTGTGTGACCGTGTCCTCTATGTCACACATGTGACATTGAGAGCCATGATCTTTCATTTCTGTCGGATGCTATGCTAGGCACCCTACACAATCCTCGAATCCTTCTAGCAAAGGAGACAGTATCATGCCTGTTCTCTAGATGAAGAAACTAAGCTCACAGAAGGAAAATGACCTTCTGAAGGCTGCTCAGCCAGTAAGCAAAATAGCCCCAGCAGAAAGCCAGGTGTGCCTGACTCCAAATTCCACATCCTCTCTGCCTGTGGCCTCCCTGAAATGTTTGTTGAGATATGACACATGCCAAGGGTTGTGGGAGAAAGGTAGAAAAAGAGTCTTTACCTCTCGGGAACTCGAAATCCAATTAGGAAAACATACAGACATCGCACTCTGACCTGTAGCATAATGAGCCACAGGGACTCAAGGAGGCATGAAGAAGGCTCACCGGGAAACTGACAAGGATCAGAAAGAGCCGTAGAAAAGCAGGCTCGGGAGCACTCTTTGAAGGAAGGAATGGATGAGGTGGCTGTTCTACAGCCCAACACAAGCTCTCCTCTTCCGGTCACAACACCCCCGTTTTCCTCTGGAGAACCACCCAGCTCCAGCACACTCCTGTGCTGGCTGCAGGAATGGCCAGACCTGCAGCTTCCAAAGTCTCAGACTCAGGCCTGGCCAGCCCCAGCCTTCAAGAACCTTGGGCAGGTGACTGGGTCCTGAAGAGGTGGGTCGGAGGTTTTTCAATCAAGACAGAGAAATGCACGCTATTTTCTTATCATCTCACACCTAGGGAAACATCAGCCTGACACCCGGCCAGCCACAAGGAGCCTGAGAATGCTGTCAAGTTGCAATCAACAGGTTAGACAGTTGAGACATGTCTGAAACTGAAAACAAACTTCCAATTGCACTTTTCCATTAAATGACCTGATAAATGACCTCTCCTGAATAAACCAGTTGGAGGGAGGGTTGGGCATTTCTGGGTCTCTGGCTAGACAATCAAAATGTCCTCTTAAATCTTAATATTCTTAATGTTTATATGCATAAGCATTATAGAGGCCTATAGAGATACAGATATCTCACTACAGACAGAAAGAGATTGGAGATGGAATACACAGGTAAAGAAAAACACTCTTTCAAAAGAAGAAACAATTACTAAATAAATGCTGTAACTTTATTCACCATCCACTGAAAATATTAGGCAACTGCTGAAGATTAAGTTCTCAGGAAGAACATACCTGTAAAACCCTCCAAGTCACTGAGGGTCTTTGTGATTATTTATGCTTACAGCTACGGCTTGTTAAATCTTACAAGACAGGTGGGCATGGTGGCTCACGCCTGTAATCCCAGCACTTTGGGAAGCCAAGGCAGGCAGATCACCTAGGGTCAGGCATTTGAGACCAGCCTGCCTAACATGGTAAAACCTGGCCTCTACTAAAAATAAAAAATTTAGCTGGGCATGGTGGTGGGCACCTGTAATCCTAGCTACTTGGGAGGCTGAGGCAGGAGAATTGGGTGAACCTGGGAGGTGGAGGTTACAGTGAGCTGGGGCATCGCACCATTGCACTCCAGCCTGGGCAACAGAAAAAAAAGTCTTATGAGACTTATTCATAGCAAGAATCACAAAGAGCAAGGTATAAAAGTGCCAGTCAAGTCAAAGCACACCAAGAGCCGAGGTCCTCTGTCATGGAGGTTCTTCCACTCTCCATCCCCCAGCACCTGCACTGCCTGGCAGTGTGTCGGAGGGGGACAAAGAGACCCTGTGGACCCAGAGGAGGAACAAACTGGGAAAACTCGAAGTCAATATTCCTGACATGTCCCATGCTCTATTCCAGTGCCGTGGTAATATTTACACTTTCTAATGGATTCAAAGCGAGACTGCAGGTGTAGCAGTATGGCTGTGCCCATCAAGGCGCTCTGTGCAGGAATTGCCTGGGGTGCTAGGGGTCAACGTTCAGAATGTAAGAGCTCCATCTTCAGGAGTATCTGGAGGACAGGAGTATCTGTGAGGAGGACAGAAAAGAAACCGAAAATGACAACTGCTATGGGTGCTGTATTTGCTCAGCCAGGCTTGGAGAAACGCTGCGTTCGGATCTAAAGGCTAAGCAAACACCTAATAGAAATTCAGTAGAGTAATTGCTCCCACTCGAGTATGTGCCAGCTGATGTGGCCACACAAAGGAAGAGCTGTCTCTTTACTCAGGAGGAAGGGCAGGTAGAGGCTGTGGCCCTGCACTGGACCTGAAGGCATGAGCATGTGCGGAGCACAGCAAGGCGGAGTAGAGCACTCCCCACACAGGGAGGACTCCAAGGAGACAGGAAGACAGAACTTGAAGCCAGGACTGCATCCAACTGAAAATGGACATGGTATCAGTTTCAATTAGCTCTGCACAATGGAGAAGGTTTAAACTACATCTGACAGTGGAGGGGGATAAACCACCTGTGACAGTGGAGGGGGTTAAACTACATCTGACAGTGGAGGGGGTTAAACTACCTCTGACAGTGGAGGGGG